>PVKA01001033.1:0-161615 GCA_004027165.1 Ctenomys sociabilis
TTATGGAGGATTTCAGAAAATGGAAAGATATTCCATGCTCCTGGATAGGAAGATCCAACATCGTGAAGATGGCCATACTCCCAAAATTGCTGTACAGATTTAATGCAATCCCTATCAAATTGCCACCAACATACCTCCCAGATATAGAGAAATCAATCCTAAAATTTATTTGGAACCACAAACAACCTAGAATAGCAAAAGCAATCTTGGCCAATCAAGACAAGGCAGGAGGCATCACAATTCCTGATTTGAAATTATACTACAAAGCCACTATGATAAAATCAACATGGTATTGGCAACAAAATAGACCTGAGGATCAGTGGAATAGATTAGAATATGCAGAGGCTTCTACGAAAACACTCAGCCATCTTATCTTTGACAAAGGGGCTACACAAGCTCACTGGGAGAAAGATAGCCTTTTTAACAAATGGTGCTGGAAAACATGGCTTTCTACATGCCGAAAAATAAACTTGACCCAGCTCTATCACCATGCACTAAGTTAAAGTCAAAATGGATTAAAGATCTAAACGTTAAAACAGAAACACTCGATCTCCTGGAAGAGAAAGTAGGAGGAACTCTTGAAGACATAGGGGTAGGTAAAGAGTTCATGAACAAACATATATTCGCACGGGGATCCCAATTAAACTACTGTCTGAGTCCTTGTCTCAGGCTCTGCTGTGAGGGGATACAAATTAAAATTGTCTCCAGGTGTATGTTCATTTTCCGATATTTAGTGAGCACTTACTAAGTGCCAAGCTCCGTGCGGAGTGATTTGCTTAAAAAGTCTTATGAGTGGGATGGAGGTAGCTCAGTAGCGTAAGTGCCACCTTGGAAGCACAACGTGCTGAGTTGATTCCTGGTATCACAGAAACAAAAACTTAGGGTTTTTAAAACCCTGAGTTTATGCCCAATTTACATATAAGGAAACTGAGGCACAGAAAGATTAAGTAACTCGTCCAAGAACTCAACCCATGAGTGCAGAGTTTGGTTTGTGTTTTTAGCTTTTTCATGAAGTTATCTCTTTCTTGATCTTAGAGCGCATTGTCTGCATGGTCTACAGAGAGCCCCGCCCTCTGATTCAGGCTGTATGAAATTAACACTTTGTGTGAAATACTTCAGAAAAATCTTTGCCACAGCTCTATGTAAATGCTCAACTCAAAATTATCCTGTTAAAATTGAAGTTTGTACTCTGAGACCTTTTTTTTTTTTTAAGCATGAGTTGCCTAGCTTACCAAGGGGATGTGGGGTCTGGCCCCCGTCGGGGACACCGGGGTGTCCTGGCAGCATCTGACTGGCTTCTTGACCACAGCGAGGCTAACAAAGAATCATGCCAAAACGCGAATGCCCTCTCTGCACTAGGATGATATTTCATAGGCTGCTTTTCCTCTGAAAAAACGAAAAAAATGATCATTTTATACATATAAACAAATGCTCCCTCACAGAAAGTGGCTTTTTCCACCGAGCACAGAAAGTGGCTTTTTCCCTCTCAGAGCCACAGGCGTTCGAAATGCCCTTCTGTTGGCAGCCGCACTCTACCACCATATTTTTCCCCGAAATAAAAAAGGGGTGAATTTTAAAAATTAATTTTACTAGTACATTTTAGATACAGATATGGAATTTATACCTGTATATGACATTTCTTGATTCTTATTTTCCCCCTTTCTCTCTCCTCCCTTCAAACTCCCTTCCCCTCCTTATTTGCACACTTTTTGTTTCCATTTCCCCCTTCTAGGCTCTTTTTTCTTTTCCTTTCCTTCCTTTCTCGCTTGCCCATCACTAGTAATCCTTGCCATTTGAATATTTTCATTGTTTCCCAAATCTGTTTTGGTCTGTATCTCTCACACCAGAGAAACCAAGCAGTGTTTGAACATGTGAGTCCTATTTATTTCACTTAAAGAATATAGTCTCCCAGTATGTCTATTTACCTAGAAATGTCTCAACTTTATCTTCCTTTATGGCAGAGTAGTACTCCTTTATATGAAAACAAAACACATCTTCCTTATCTGTTCATTGCTTGATGGGCATTTGGGCTATTTCCAAGATTTAGCTGTCACAAATTGTGTGGCTATAAACATGGGTACGCACGTATCACTGTGGTATGATGCTTTCAGTTTTGGGGGGAACATATACCAAGAAAGGGAATGGCTGGCTCAAATGGACCCTGTAGTTTTAGGTTTTTCTTCACAGTGATTTCCACAGTGGTTGGACTGGCCTACACACCAGCAACAGTGGAGAAGGGTGCCTTTTGTTCACAGCCTTGCCAGCATTCGTTGATTCCTTTTGTGGGTGGTGGTTATTTCTTAATAATAGACATTCTTTCTGAAGTGAGATGAAATCTCAGTGTGTTTTTAAATTTGTATCTCTCAGAATGACCAAGGATGTTGAACACTTTTCCATATATTTATTTGCCATTTCTATTTCTTCCTCTGAGAAGTATCTGCTCATTTCACATGCCCATTTTTGCATTAGGTTTTAAATTTGGGGAATCTCTCTCTCTTTCTCTCTCCCCCCCTCCCTCTCTCCCTCTTTTTGCCTCACCTTCCTCATCTACAAAATAGGAGCAATGGTAGCTCTACTTGTGGGGATGTTCTGAAGACTGAATAATGGCATGTATTTTTCCCCATCTGTGGGCTGTGTCTTCATTTCATTGTTGTTTCTTTTGCTTATTGAAAGCTTTTTAATAAGATGAGAAAATTGTTGATTATTTGTGATACTTCCTGTATGATTGTAGTTTTGTTCATTTTCTTTGCTTACTCCTGTGTCTCCAAGAGTTCTACTATTGTATTTTCCAGCAGATTTAGTGTTTCTGTTTTAATATTTAGATTTTCAATCCATTTCAATTTTAGTATAGTACCTAGTGAGAGATACAGATCTAGTTTTCATCTTCAGCAAATGGAAAGCCAGTTTTCAGCACTATCTATTAAAGAGGCTATCTTTCTCCCAGTAAAGGTGGTTGGCCCCTTTATCAAAGATACAGTGGCTGAGTGCTTCTGCATCTTCTAGTCTATCCCATTGATTCTTAGATCTGGTTGTTCGTCTGCGCCATGCTGCTTCATAACATTAGCTCTGTAGTATAATTTCATGTCAGAGTGGAATTTGTGGCGCCCCCGACTTGCCTTTGTTGCCCAGAATTGCTTTTGCCATCCTAGGTCTCTTCTGATTTCAAAAGAATTTTAAGATTGTTTTTAAGAGGAGTGAAAATGTAATGACCACACCCTACCTAATCTATCTCAGCTTCTATGTTAGTTTCTAGTGAGTCCTAAAGCCCTTACTAGCAGCTTTTCTTTGTAGAACCAGTGGAGGAAGAGCAAACCAAGGGCGGTGGGGTGAGAGAACGGTCAGCATTGTGCTGACCACAAGGGGGAGGAAATCAGCTGGGAACCTGAAGGGTGTCATTAAAGGGAGGTGAGATGTTGGCAAAAGCCATCAGGGGCTGTGGAAGGCACACAGGGAACACTGCAATGGGAACAGTGGACACCCAGGAAGTGCCTTCAACCTGGACTACATCCCTTGCTGCTACTCAGGGCTCCTTAGGGTGGTGGCATGGGGGCAGCAGGGCTGACATTGGGAGGATCAACTGTCCTTCCCCAGCCCTGCCCTGCTCACATGTCCCTGTAGACAGGAAGGCTGATGAGCACATCATGAAGCTGCCTCATGAAAGCTAAAGCAATTCAGATTCACCTGTTCATGGTAATTAAATAAGCACCACTTGTACCCCTCTCTGTATGGTTATGGAAGCAAGAGCCACAAACACACTCTCTCCAGGAATCTCACAGCAATTAGAAGCAGAGAAGCCAGTTCCCAGCCCCCACTTCTGAAATCACCTGGCCGAACAGGTGCTCTCCAGGGGTAAAGCCTCACTTGCTCACACAGCCGGCCTCCCCCAGGGGTACCCCAAGTCGCTCTGCCTTGACAGGGTGACACTTATTTTACTCCCCTTTCCAAAGTAACCATGACATGCAAAGACAGGTATTTATAATTGAACTTTATACACTTTTCGAAAGCTGTTTGAGGCAATTTGTACCAAATGGTAGAATGATAAGATGGATTAAATGGGAATTAAATGAAGAATGCAAGTAGGTTAATTATGCAAGCTTAGCCCATTTATTGTGGGTGACAGAAATTTAATAGAAAAGTAAAAGCCCACAGGTATATTTTGAACAACTGCCTGGATTGGGAAGTTCATGGATGTTGAACTCAGATGTGGCTTCAAATTTAATTCTAATATGTGTAAGTATATAAACTTTGGCAAGTTGTTGGCCCACCTGAGCTTCAGTTTCCTTGCTACAGGAAGACATACAATTAATTTCAATGAAGGGTTAATTAGATGAGTGTATGTGCCCGGGACACAATAGGATGAATGCTCTCCCTGCCTTCCTCCCTCTCCTCCATTCCCTCCCTTCCTCCCCCTTTCCTCTGCTCTGCATTCCCTCCCACCTCTCCTCTTTTTTTTCTTCCTTCTTTCCCTTTGGGTCCCCATTCTGTTTTATGTGAAGTAGGGAGTCTCTCGGAAAAATCATTCAAGTGATTTGATTAGTAGGTCAAGGAGAATCTCTGGAGGGCTTGGATGTGGTTCAGCAGCAGAACACTTTTTTAATAAGGATCTCTGGAGATGGGAGTTTGAAATTATGGTGGGACAGGAACCTCCTACAGCGGAGGGGAGACACGTGTGTGAGTGACTCAGCTAAGTGAGGCTCCACTCAGACAAGCCTCTTAAGTTCTCTGAATCTTATAGAACTGATGGGACTAGTTTTCACAGATATTCCCAGATCTCCTAAAGGCATCTACAAGTATATTTCCCCCCACAGGAAACTGGAAAGATTAGGGACAGGCTCTTTTAGGGTGGGCCAGGGGGCAGAAGTCCAGACAGGTACAGGGCTTCACACTGCACAGCCCAGGAGCCCCCCACAACCAGCTGTTGCCCTACCTGAACTGCACATTCACCACTCACCTTCCTCGTCTATAAAGTGGGGGCAGTGATAGATCTACTGCGAGGGGATGTAGACTACAGGTACAACGTCCTTTGCTCTGTGGGGTCATATGGGTGTGTCCAGGCAGGGGTGATATGACATGCAAAGTGACAAGCAACAAGGACTCTTCCCTAGACCTAGCATAAATGAAATGACCAGCAGACAGTAGGTGCTTAATAAGCATAAATCTGATTAATAAATGAAAATTTGGGACCATAAGAACAAGGAAAGGAAGTAGAGACAGAGAATTCATCAAGCTCAGGAAACAGGAGCCTGTCTCCAGGCATATGATCTAAGGTAGAACTATCACATCAGGAGGTTATTAGGTACATGGCCAGAGCCAGAATTCTGACACTATTTTGCAAGCCCAGATCCAAGGGATGAATGATATAAAAAAAGTACAGAGTGTATAATGCTAAGTGCTGGACTTTAGAGCCTCTCTAAGCCTGAGTCCAGCTGTATGACTTCAGATTTAGTTTTTGGCACCTCAATCTTTTCATCTGTAAAATGGGAAGAACAATAATTCCTAGCATTATTCTGAAGACCAAATGAGTTCATATAATGAGCACTTGGAATAATGCAGAGAACAAATGCTATGTGAGTATCAGCTATTATTATTCCTGTTGTTGTTATTATTATTACCAAATATCATGAGGGCTCATTTGGTTCACAAGTTCTGACGGTAATAGAGTAAAAGGAGTAAGAAGAATCTAGTGCATTCTGGTCACAGATTATACTGAAATGTGGGCTGCCAAGGTGTTGGTAATCTGCAGACTGCTCTCTGTCTGCTGGTGAAATGCTTCATGTTCACCTTTTGAGAGCCTGGGAGAGTCACGCTCAGGGTGGTGCCAAAGGTTGCTGGCCATTGCACTGAGAGCTTGGAGAATCATTTGCTTTGCTCTACCTTTCTGTTCCATTTTATGGGCTCTCAGATTTGAAGAAGAGAAAAAGACCCTTCCATTTTTAAAAGAAAGTTCCTTTTTATTTAGTTTGAAGCACACACTTAGGAAGCAGGCGCACTGCTCCAAGCACACACGTGCCCACATTCAGTCTTCAGAACATCCCCTTGCAGTACAGCATCATTGCCCCCACTTTATAGACGAGGAAGGTGAGGCACAGAGAGGGTGGGTCTTGTGTCTCAGGCCACGTGGCGTGTGTCCCAGGCTACATGGTGGCAAGTGATGGAAGTGGGATTTGAAGTCAGGACCTAGACAGTGTGTCTCCCATACCTCCTGCTCCACCATCCTCCAGAGGCCCACCTTTGGGTCAATGCCCGGGAGAGAAGTAGGCTGCACCTGGCCCAGGGTGGTTGAGCTGGTCCCTAAATCCCCCACCTAGAGCAGCCCTGCCTCTATTGCTGAGAGTAAGGGGGATCCCACAGACCAGAGTGGTGAATCTACAACCTCTGGTACATATTGCATGGTTTATTGTTGTTAAGATAATAGGTAATGTATGTGTTGTTTTTCCCTAAATTAAAAAACCCAATATTCAGGTTTAAATGCAGTATTGAGGCTTTGAGATAATTACATGGATTTGGAATTGTGGCTTGAGCACTTTTCGCCATCATTGCCATAGACTTTTTTTGTGTATGTGGAACTGGGTGGTGAACTCAGATGTTTGCACTTGCCAGGCAAGCACTTATTCTACTGAGCCATCTCCCTGGCCCTAGAGTATCCCAGAGTCTACCACTGACACCTGGCAGCCCAGCATTGGACAGGAAGTTGATGTCCTGCACACAGACCCAGGAGCCCAAAGGAACAGTGACTACACGTCTAAGAGTGGGCGCTGCACTCCAAGGAAGCATCCGTGTGACCTGGCTCTCCCTGCTGCTCATTGCCATAGGTTTTGGTGTCAGCTTGTGGCTTCTGGCAGTGGCGGAAGCCCAGGGGATTTCTTCCCTCTTCTCTATGCAAGTAGAGGACACCTTGGGAGCCTGTGGATGTGAGGAACAGGCCTGCATGATTGTTGGACCTCACAACCAGACAGCTTTTACTTTTCCCAGTAGAGATAAATGTTGGTAACTCGGGCGATGACTACGATATTGCAGTGTGCATGTCTAGTTCCAAAAGGGAGGCTTTTCTTCCAGCTCTGCTAACAAAACCATTTGTTGAGTCCAGTATAATTCTAGTTAGAAATTGGTATTCAGGGATTGTTGAGAGTGTAATGACTGTTACGACCCAAACTAATGAGAACAGAAAATTTGAATTTTAGGAGTGAAATTTGCCTCACTGACTGGTACACAATGCATGTGTGTGTGAGAGAGAGTGTGTGTGTGTGTGTATGTATGTGTGCGTGTGTGTGTGAGACCTCAGCATCAGGTAGACAAATAAATAAATAAATAAATAAATAAATAAATAAATAAATAAAGCATTTTGCAAGAATAGCTTCTGAGAAAATAAGCCCAAAGCCTAGGAAAACTCTTGACAGATTGTGAAAGCCTAGCTGAGCTCTTCCAGGAGGCCCTGAGCAGGATGGGGCCAGTGAAGCCAAAGTGAGTCACCGCCAGAGGAGCTGGCTCTGAGCACACACTCAGACTGCCCCACACTTAGACTGCCCCGCACTCACCAGTGCTGACCTTCAGCAGCCCATCTCTGCAACCTGAGCCTGTCCCCTCTTGCAAAATTGGGGTGGACAGCAGCACCTACCCTGCCAACCTTAAGGGATGGGGAGCATCAAAAAATAGCTGGCAAAGTGCTCATTGCTGGAGCAGTCTTTGTGCCACCAGGGTTGGAGAGGACTGTCTGGCTCCATCATCCATTTCCTGGTCCTCTTATTTATTTGCTTAATCCTGCCTTGTTCTAAAAGGGATTCCAAGCAACCTGCCGAGTTTTCATAACATTGTACAGTTAACACCTTCATGTGGAATAACTCTCATGGTAAGTGGTGACCCAGTACAAAAAGACCCAGGGTGGTTTTCTGGAGCCAGAGGAACAGTAGCCTGAGGGCATCCAGAGGGTTCCCTGTTCTAAGGAGCCTGGGAATCTGACCCTAAGCTAGTTCTCTAAAGAGCTAAAAGTGTCAGGTACCATTCTACACTCTGTACTGTGGTTGATGTAGGAAGGGTGGGGAAAGACAGTAACGTTACTCATTTATTGGAGTGTTTAATTATTGAGCTCCTACTATAGGAAATGGTACCTCAATAAAGAGATTTGAAAGATGCTCACTGCAATGGTCTTTACAAGGGCTTGGTCTCACATTCTGTACCAGTTTCCCAGTTCTTATCCAGTTTTCTCCTGTATCTGTCTCTGCTTTTAGCTGTCTTTGGTACAGGGATGTGGGATAGTAGTCCACTAAACTCTTTCAACTAACAAAACTAACCACTAAATTCCACTATTTCTTTCAACTAACAAGAATAAGAAGATATGTTCCTCCAAGTCCTAGCAAGAAGGGAGGTCTTCTCAGCGAGCCTGCACACATGCACAACCAGAGGAGGTGCTGGTGGAGGGTGCAGAGCTGATATTCTCAGGGTACAGGCAAAATCAGTGGAAAGTAACAAGTGTTCCCAGGGTTGGGGAGATACTAGGACCTTTGTGCACTCCTGAAAAGAATGTAAAATAACCCTGCTGCTATAAAACATGGGATAGAGTTTCCTTAGGAATAATTAACATGGAATTATCATAGACCCAGAATTCCATTCTAGATGTATATCCCAAAGCATTGAAAATGGAAACTCAATCAGGTAATTACATGTAAATGTTCACTGAGGTTTGTTCACATAGCCGAAAGGTGGAAACAATAGATGAATCAATATATAAAATGCCATACATATATGCAATGCAATGTTATTTAACCATAAAAAGGAATGAAATTCTATGCTTTTTGCAATATGAATAAAACTTGAAAATCCTATGATAAGTGAAACAAGATAGATGCAAAAAGATAAACAGTGTGCATTTCCATTTATGTGAAATAGCTTACATAGGCAGAACTACAGGTAGATAAGAGGCTACCAGGAACAAGAGGAAGAGGAAATAGGAGCTGTAACTCAATGGTTATGATTTCAAAAATGTCCTAGAAATAAATAGCAGTGATGGTTACACAACATTATGCATGTATTAATACACCACTGAACAGTGTACTTAAAAATCCTGCTTAAAACAAAAGTAAATTAAATAGGCAAAGGCAAGGACAGCTTTGGTCCGTGTCTCCCTGCCACTCACTGTCCAGTTCTTTGGCCAGTTGGCATCATGTCCTTTCCCTCCTACGGCTGCCCTTACAGTGCTCTTCATCCCCCACGAGTGCGCTTTGCCAAGCCACTGTCTAGGTCAGGCTCCTTGCTCTCCAAGCCCCGATCACTTTTCCTTAGGAATGCCTGTCCTAGTGGTGCAGCACAGCCACCCATCACCTACCAGGAAGGACATCTCTCAGAAGAAGTGCATCAGTAGGCAGTTCAGCCTGGTGTGAACATCACGGTGTGCTCACACAAACTCAAATGGCGCAGCCTACTGTACCCCTCAGCGATACGGTGTAGCCGATTGCTGTTGAGATATAAACCTCTACAGCATGTGTCTGTACTGAATGCTGTAGGAAAGTGAAACACATATGAAGAGAGGGTATAGCAGAAATACTGGGTGGTGGGAACTTTTCAGCTCCATTATAACCTTATGATGCCATTGTCCTGTATGCTATCTGTTGTTGGTAGGTATGTTGTTATGTAGCTCACTACTACATTTGAATAGTGTCTCACTCCTCTGTGAAACACAAATGCTTAGGTTCACTGGTCCATTTAATATTCCCATATAGAGCTGCTGCCTCTGGTATGTCCTCAAAGTATACATAGGTATATATTTGTAAATATAAATAAAATGCATGAACAAATAAGCCGCTCTGTCTTCTCTCACTATGTCCCTTGCACTGTCTCTGTGCCATTTCCATTATTCACAGCCTTTAGCCCTATCAGGCATAGCTTGATGATTACACTTTCTGTGTCAATGGTGTCTTTGGCGTCCTACAGAATGCAAACCCCTTGAGAGCTGAGATGCCTTGTCTTGCCCATTATAGTGTCCTCAGGATGGGATAATACCTAGCATTTGGTAGGGTTTCAGCCCAGATTTATTAACTCAATAAATAATCAGGCTTTGATCAACTCCTGCCTGGATTATTTTCTACCTAATTTCACCATCTCCATGAGAGTCATAAGGCAAATGTCAATTTGCAAATGTCCCACATCCTGTGTCCCAGAAGTGATACCCCTGTACCTGCTTCAGCACATGTTGTGTCCCTGTGACCTCAGCTTTCCTGTCTCCTTAATGCTGAAGGACTCTTCACCATAGACCCTCATAACTCATTCTATTCTCTCTCCAAAATATCTTGCCCTGCCTCTTTGGTTAGTATTTTCCCAGCCTCTAAGGCACTGAGATGTTATCTCTTGCCAGGAAGGCCCCTAAAAGTGTCTAGGTATATTTCTATCATGGTTCAAAACTTCTAACAAGGCTCCTGCACTAAACTGAAGGTCCTGAAGGGCTAGACCATTCAGTTCCTATCTGTACATGGTCATGGCCATGGCCCTGGTTCAGGGCAAGTGCTCAACAGAATAGAGTTTAACCAAGTGGAACTCCTTAGATGAACTTTGCAATGAAGAAAATTATGTCTTGACTCACATCAGTGCCCTCACATGTGTGCAACTGACCTTGGACGTGACAGGAAGGCACTCTATGCCCAATCCAGAGGTCCCACTAGCCCCACTTGGGCTGTGGCTTAATGAGGTATCTGTGGCCCCCAGTGACTATTGCTAGAGCTACCTCTTCTCTCTAGATCCCTCCAGGGGAACTCAGGGCTCATGTTCTTCAGATCTGCCTCCCTAGGTCTGGTGGGTTTCAAGGTTTCCCTTCTGTAGAGACTGCAGATCGAAGCAGGTGCAGGTTGGGTGACTGTGTGTGCCAGGTGCCATGGACATGGAGCAGGGTGGCGGCCATGGAGCCCCAACCAACTCTTTCCATGCTCACATCACAAACCTTCAGCATGCCTGAAGCTCAGACCTGGACTCTGCGATACCGTGTTCCTCCACCAAAACAGGGAAAACAGCATGGAAATCAATAGTCAGCTAGGTGAGCATTTGGACAAACGGTATGTGGGTCTCATGTGACCCTTAGCCCATGCGCTACAAATATTGGGAGTAGACTGGCTTCAGTGAGATAGAGGGACAGAGCCAACCTTTGGAAGAGTGTGTAGTCTTCATACGTATATAGTGTTTTTGTGAGTATAATTCATTCTAGAAACATGCTTGCAATGCAAAGTACTTGAATATAAAAACAAATTTCCCCATAAGAAGTAATGGAAACTCAGATGATTTGTTCCACAGCTCAAAAATATTCACATAAAAATGATTACAGTACTGTAATATATCACAAAGTAATAAAGAAAATACAAAATATAAAGAAAAATAAGCAAACTAACCTGCACTTACCTTCCAAAACCTTCATGGCAGGTGTGAGGGGGACAAGAGTAGGACAATTTTCACCATCACAAAGGGAGTCATTGCTGTATCTATTGGCTCTAAGGAATCTTTTTCTTTTTTGTGTAACTTTAACAAGGAAGCTACTCAATGACACTTACTTATGCCTCCTTTTGAAGATTTCACAGAAATGTGACACTGCATTGTCATTAGACAGTCATTGCTTGTGTTGCTGCAGCCTTGTGTTGGGGCGTGCTTCCCTAAAAAGCGTTTCACTATTTCCCACATTTTACACCTCTCCCTAATCTTATCTGAAGTGAGGGCTTCCTCCACCTTTGCCTTCTCCTCCTCTATAGTTGATCTCTTCTCCATAACCTCTTGCTTTTGGGAGACTCTCACCCATAGCCCTGCAGTGAGAGAGAGAGAGAGAATAAAAGAGGGAGATATCCATCGCTTCAGTTGTGATCATGCGATGTTTGGTGTCACTACACATGCTGCAAGATGTTGCTTGTTCATCAGTTGATTTGAAATGCTTGCTGGTCTCACAGGACAAGTTACTCATAAGCCAAAGCTTTGCTGCATCTCGCTAGCAGGCCTAATAGAAACCTACTTCCTGGTGTTTTCTGAGGGGAAAAAAATCAAGCAGAAAGGGAAACAAGCAAGACAGCTTCACCTAAACCAACTGCTAAGGGTCCATGGGAAAGGGGCTGACCTCTGCTGAACAGCACAATGACCCTTCCGGAATGTAGCGAGTGCTCCATGCGGTGACCTGAGCTGGGATTACTGGGGCGTGTGCATTTTAAAACTCAGCCTGATTCATGCCTTAAATTCACACTTCAAATAAAGCAGCTTTGGAGTCAGTTGCTTGGGGTCCCAGGAACCTGCCCTTGAGCAAGTTACTGATCCTTGGAAACCTCAATTGACTGCACTATGGAGTGGAAAAGACCACCGCAGCTCCCGGCCAGCACTGTGGAAAGCCCTGGAGGAGCCAGGCGACGCCAGTGGCAGCTTCCTATTAAGTAATATTGAATTATCTATGCACACTATTGTTTATTGGAAAGCTTTGAAATGGAAGCAGAAGACATTTTCTTAGAGTGCGGTTTTTCAAATGCCAAAAGAAAAAAAAATGCATCTGTACTATCCAAAACTCTCCTTCTTCCTAACTACTCTCAAGAGCACTTATTTTAATAACAGACTTCTTTTGGCCTTCATCTAGGTCTAAATCCTGACCTTCCTGCCAGGCAAGCAGGTCTCTCCCTTGGCCACCAGCATTATAGTGCGACCGGAGCTCTATCCTAGAGGAAGCTTGAGAGTGAGGCTGCTAATTACTTAGGAGACCTTTGCTACTCTTGCAGTAGCCCTCACCTTGAGTCCCTGGGGGAGGCTTGGTCCTCGCTGTGTTTGACTCCTGACACAGTGCCTTGGCTCCGATCTGATCCCATATAGAAGCCCAGGCTTGGATGGAGATTTTGACTGTTCTTCTCTTGGTAAACTAAGATAACAATCTTCAAACCTCACAAAAGCCTAAATATACTTTCTTCATTATACTGCTGTTAAAATAGCTGCTCCCAAAATTCAACTTCAAAAAGAGAAGTAGGCATTGACAGTGGGGAGACTCCTAAAAACCCTGAAGTAGCCTTCCTTCCACTCATCAAACATTTATCTTATGCTCTCTGAGAACAAAAGGCCAACTCAAGCACTGCAGGGCTAGCACCAGGCCAGGATTGGATATCTGCATAATTACATGCTAGTTAAGAATATGATCAACTCAATAACAGAACATTGGGCAACACTGGCTTGAATAAGGCTGGCAGATAGCCAGTGTATTAAAGCACTTGCTTACACAGACAAAGGGACCGGAGTTCCATCTCCGGAGGTCCACACCAGCCCTACCCCCAGGGGATGCTGAAAGGGTGATTGGGACTGGGTGTGGTAGTGTACACCTATGGTCCCAGCTTGGGAGGCTGAAAACAGGAAAATCACTGTAAGTCTTATCTGTGTAGTGAGACCCTATAGACCCTGTACTAAATACATTTAAAAAAAAAAAAAAAAAAGTCTTGAACAAGTAGAGCTTTGTTTTTCTTGTGAAATAAACTCTGGGAGTAGATGGTTTCTAGCATTCGCTCAGGTGCTCAAAATGTCAGCATCAGCCTCGCTGTGATTTTCTGACCCTCTCCTTCAGATCGTGACCTTGTCAAGGTCCTTGCTGCAGCTCCAATCATCTCGACTGTACTCAAGGCAATCAGGAAGGGAAAGGGCCAGGCAGATAGCTCAGTGGTCTAAGCACTTGCCTGGCAAACAGAAGGACCCGAACTCCATTCCTGGTACTGCATGCTACGTTGGCCCTGCCATGAGCAGCCCACTGAAACTGGGTGTAATGGCGCACGCCTATAATCCGAGCACTGGGGAGGCTGAGACAGGAGGAACACTGAGTCTGAGCTGTATAGTGAGAACCTGTACCAAATAAATAAATAAATAAATAATTCAAAAAAAAATTTTTTTTTTCTCCCAGAAAATAGGGTGCTGGTATCTTCTGCAGCCCTCAGCTGCTGGGTCCCTGCCATTTCATTCTTTTTAGGGTAACTTTTGACTCGTACACAGGGTCTAGATCTTCGTGAACATGCCCCACCTTTCTTTTAGGACCATACGTTCCTCGCTGGGGGTCAAGGACGGGGAGTGCAAATCTGTGTTCACTTTGAAGAAGCGTATTGCATCACATCCGCTATGCTAGGTGCTGTGACTGTGGGTAAATCCTTTACTGTGGGGTGCAGGCTGCAGCACAAGTGTGAGGCAGATGAAAAGAGAAAGCTCAGGTCTGCGGTAACATAGCTGGGAGAGTGGAGAGTAGAACGGGGCTTGCCTGGCAGGCTGCTGGGCTGCCGATTCATGCACTCCTCCACCCGTTCATCCATCCATCTGAACCCTTATTTTAGCACCTACTATGTCCCAGCACCATCCTAGGCTTTGGGGATACATTGGTGAATAGGATTGACCACCCAGTCCAAATAGAAATTAAATAAATAAGTAAATATTCCAGGCAATGATAGGTTTTACAAAAAAGTAAAACAGACCCCTATGGCCTGACTCATCCAGAAGGCCCTCTCTTAGAGAAATGGCAGGTGAGTGAAAAGATGATTCCTCAGAACACCAGAGGCAGGCCAGGAAATGAAGGCACTGAGCTGTGTGCTGCCGGCCACAGGAAAGAAGAACGAGGCCGAGTGCTGTGGGAAACGGGCTCAGGCCTCCTGGTCTTGGAGCACAAGTGAACCTTAAAGGAGGAGGCCCGGGGAGAATGGGAGCAGAAGGGGAGACCCAATGGGGAAAGCAGAGCCGGTGGACAAGTGTCTCTGATGAAAGACCCTGCCTTTGGCTCCTGGAAGCTCCATGAGGGGTTAGTGGATATGGTAGTAGAGTCAGGGCAGCCTGGAGCACAGGTGGCCTGAGGTCTCCTGGAGGCTGTCACAATATGTAGAAAAGGAAGGACGCACAGCATGAAGAAGCGGGAAACACAGCAGACCCGATGAACAAGCAGGAGGTCAAAACTGAGCCCAGGCCTCTGGGAGCGCTTCCTTCCCAGCACCCACCGACAGAGGCATGCACTGTTGCTGGTGCCTGCAGGCGCTGATGCAGATGGAAAGGAGCAGGCGTGTGCAGAGTGGCAGCCTCACGGCGTGCCGCCTACCTGCTCCCAAAGGTGTCTCCTAGCGTCTGGTTTCCCTACTGTTACCTTTAGCAGGAGAGGAGGCTGGGAGGAGGAGGACAAGGGGGTCTGTAGGAGGACCGCAGGGCAAGCCGGTGCATGCCTGGGCTGGGTAGGAGCCCCGTTCCTCCCCTGGGGCCACGGATTTCTTCCACTGGAGAGCGAGGAGTGTAGAGTGAGGCTCACACCCTGCCTCTTTCCATCATCTGCATTCCATTTATTAATATGATGCTCCAGATCGAGATAATGATTTAAAAGCTCTAATTTTGTTACATTCTGAAGCCTGGCTCCCATCAAGGCTCATTGTAATGAGATTTGAGAAGAAGCCTGGCTCTTAGCTGGGGTCAATTCATCTTGGGGAGAAAGTGCTACTATCAAAATGCCCAGGAATTATTAGCACTTAGAGGAAGGCTGAAGAGACCTATTAATGTGAGACGCCTGGGGAGTCCTGAAGTGTGAGATGCAATTATATTTCTTATTTATTTCCCCCAGCTTCATATTTAAGGATGAAGAAAAGATGACTAGGTAATACCTCGTGAAGATCAATAAATATTTATTAAGCACCTATAACACTGTCACACAGCCTACCCTCTGCATAATGTGTCAGCGTTCAGGAGGACAATCCCACCTGCACATCGTGCTGGTGTCTATCACTGCTCAGTCCAGCCCTGGAGGCTGTGCGGGACACACTGGGTTTTGCCTTTGTTCGGTTTTTCCTCCTTTCTTTTTAATCAATGAGAAATCTAAAGCTCCAGGAGAATAAATCCCTTTCTCTTAGTGTGGTAGAGCTGGACTGTAACCTTGATTTCCAATTCCGTAAGTATCCACTACCTTTTTGTCAGGCTGTATGGGGCTGGGGGACCAAGGACATTTAGCACACTGCCTCTTTTCAATCAGTGATTTTTCCATCATCTTGAATATTAGATCGATCCATCCAGTAAGCCTTAAATAAAGACAAAATGCTGAAACCTAGGCCCCAGCCCCTGGAGATTCTGCTTGCATCAGATGAAGTCAGGCTCTGAGCTGGGAGCTTGTAAAGCATGAGAGGGGGCGAATATGGAGAGAGATGAAGAGAGCAGAGCTTATCTCCCACCCCTTTGGTCACTCTTTGCTCTTATTTTTATTAATCCTGAAGCTCTATTGACAGCTGCAAGGGACAGGCCCCCCAACTGCTGCCTGCTCTTCAGTTCCACCAATGGCTCTTTGAGGCAGGGTGCGTGGCTGACACTTTCAGAGAACTGAGTATGACACAGTGGGATGAACAAGGGGCTTGAAACGAAAAAACTGACTTCAAAACAGAGGCCAGCCAGTTTCTACTTACGAGTTTTTAAAAACTAAAACTTAAGTTCTAAATTACCAAGTACATAAAATGAAATGTAGACAGTGCCCTTCAATCATAATGTGAAGATCAAACAGATGAAAACATCTGTTTAAGCTTGGTAGACCCTGCTATGAAGACTGCTTAAAACTGTGCTGCTGGTGACATGGGAAGGGAGCCGGCACTGAGCTGCCAGGGTCCGAGCTCACGGCCAGCTGGTACATGCGCCAGGCGGCAGCCCTGCCTGGATTCAATTGCCAGGTCAACACTTTCACAGTACCTGGCCACCCCAAAGCCAGGTGTGGCTTTTAGCCCTGCTTTAAAGAGAAAAAGGGACAATGCCAGCTCCGAAGAGGCAGGAAGTCTTCCTGGTGTCTGTAGATGGTGAAAATGTTGAGACCAAAATGCTTCTAGTACCTGGAGAATCACAGAATAGACTAAATTCTCAAGGGCTGAGACTTTATATTCAGATACCTAGAGAAATTTCAAGTTGGAAGGCATCTCCACGTAGATTTCATGAAAGAAAAAGAAAATTAGAAAACCTTCAGCAGTAAGATAAGACTTAAGGTTTTAAAGAAGTAGCTATAAAAAGATGTGCCTGGAAAAGTAGGGCAGAGCCACCTTGCCTGCGGCAGCCCCAGGGATCAGCTGAGGTAGTGGACATGCTCTGCACAGAGCAGCGGCAGTGCTCGGCCCTGGCCGCGTCGTCGAATCGCCCACCCAGGGAGCTTTCACCCAACTCCAGCTTTGGGGGCCCTGGCTCACGGTGATTAAGTCAGCACCCAGGAGTGGGCCGGGCAGTGGCTTTGGTAAAAGCTCCCCAGTTGGATTATGCAGTTAGAGTTAAGAAATCACCGCTGTCAAGCACCCTGCAAACCTGAGTTCCAGTTAGCCATTGTTCAGGTAGACTCAGGACTGGTGTAGCATTCTGTGCCCCCTTCTACCAAGGTTCAAGGTTCTAACAGCTTTACTCCATAGCAGAAGGAATAGCTTAAGCAGAAGAGGAGCCCTGTGTCTGAGAGAGGGATCAAGAATCCCACAGCGTTTGTCTCTCTGTAGGTGACCTGAGGATAGACCTTTGTAGATGACTTCATGGATTTCATTTGCTCCTTAATAAAGGTAATAAAGAGAACCTCACAGAGGTGACATTTCAGGTAGGGCTTCAGGTCATGGGGGCAGAGGCGGGGAACAAGAACGTGGCAGCTCTGAGACATATTTCCGAGTGAGCACAAGGCTGTGCCTCCTGGCACAGCCACATACAGGACCACTGTCCCGTGCACACGCATGGAGGGCGAGGACCTGCAGTGCCATTATGTGGCATGGGCCTGGGTCTGTGCTCGGGCTCTGGAGCTGATGTATGACAAATCGGGTCATTCGAATAGCACAAATTTACTCATTTATGCTGCGGAGGCTGAAAGTCTGAAAATAAAGCATCAACAGTGTCACTTTAGGGGACATAAAGGAAAATCTGACCAGTGTTTCTCTGTTAGCCTCAGGAATTCTTAGCTGATCAATGTCTTGAAGATATCCCAGTTAATCTGATTATAGAAAAAAAAGTGTTCATTTTCAAAACTAGGAAATTAAAAACATAAAGCATTAAAATCTCTCATAATCCCATGGCCCAGAGGCAATCATTACTAATATTATTTTTTGTTTTTTCCCTTGTCTTCTGAATGCATATTTGAGAATGAAAACTTTAGCTCCCTATTTTACCACATTGATCACCCCTGAGTAATAATTTGGAGCTTGGATTAGAAAAGGCTCAAAGCTAAATGCAGTTTATTTAGGTCTAAACTAAATCCTCAGCTCAAGTCTATTTTCAAATGATAATAATATACTGCCTGCCACACTTGGAAAAACTAATGAATGATTACTAAGGAGATGTGTTCACCTCTAAGAAAATTATATTGGGATAAGTCTTCACTTCACCTTCTGGAGAGTGTGATTTTTCTGCTCGTTATTCCCCATTCGTGGCAGTGGAACATTGGCAGGTCTACGTTGATGTCCTGGTGTCTTCAGAAGAATTTCATGTCTCAGCAGCTGAGCAGGCTCAGGGCTGGAGCTGGGAGCTTCACTCAGAACTCCAGGAGCCGGATTTCTCTGAGACACCCTGGATACATGTGCTGCTTGCAATAGGGGACAAGTGCACAGTCCCAGCCAGGAACAGGCAGGTGTGAGCATCCAGCTGCTATTGGCCCTCATAAATCACTCCTGCGGTTACCCAGGCTCTCCTTGCTGCTCCGTGGAGGGTAGTGCTGAAAGATAAGAACCAGAGATCAATTCAGCGAGTGAAAAGGAGCCCCGACACTTCCCTTGAGCTCTGCTCTCGTCCTCTCTCCCTGCCCCAATGCTAAGTGATGGATGCTCTCCTGACTGCCTTTCCTCCATACTCATTGATTATTAACGCCAACAATTGAGAAATCATTTCCTGGGGGGCCATATCTAGGTGATGATATATAATTATCTTCACCAAGAATCTTCATTTCCGCAGAACTTGCTCATAATTAGCATCTCTGTTAGAGTTAATTGGGACGGGGGCTTAAATTTCCTTCACTGGTTTTCTACTTTGAAGTCTGATTACTGACACCAATATTCTTTGACTGCCTATGTGACAGGTACTATACTTGGCCCTAGGGCAGGTCCAGGCCCTTAGATGCTGATGTTTTGGTGGAGATGATGTATCAAATAAATATAACACATTCTGTTGTGTGGTTAGCCCACCTATGTTGTATGCCAAGAGAGGCACATTATGAGAGTGACATCCTTCAGTAATTTCATCTTGCAAACATTATGGTGTGAACTTACACAGACCTAGGCAGAAGAGATCCTTCACTTGATGTGGCCTCTGCAGGCAGTCGAGAAACTCAGTAAATGCTGAGGACAGAGCACCTGTCTGACATGTGTGAGGCCCTGGGGTCAATCCTCAACACTGGAAAAAAAAAAACCACAATAAACAAGATATATGAGACTGCAGCTAGCAGAACATGGCATACTATTTATGGTACACAGTACACATCATTTCATAAGTGGAAGGATTGTACAATAAAACTATTAGAGTATCTAATTATTTTACTCCAAAAAGTACAATACAGTAAATGCATAAAGCAGTACCAAATCATTTGTTATCATTGTCAAATAGGATGGAACCACATACACCTGTATGTGATATACCTTTAATGAGTGGCAACACAATACATGTATTTACAGCACAAGTGCAACTGACACATATGAATCACGTGTTGGGCTAGGGTGTCACCCCAGGTGCAGCATTGCTAGGGGATGAGAAGTTCTCAGTTCTGTTATAGTCTCGTGAGGTCCCTGTCCCGTGTGCAGGTATGTGGTGGGTCATTGACTTAAATGTTATGTGGTTTATAACTGTGCCTGTACTAATAGTCCCAGGGCTAAATATCCAAGTGCCATAAATTAGGTCACTTAGCAGAAATTTGTTACCTTGCAGCTTTATCTTATTGAAGTGCTGTGAAGGAGATTTCCTTGGGCCACTCTCCAGGCCCTAGGGGTACACAGCTTATCCATGGTCTTCTCTCTGAGTTTTCACATCTCTTTGCTGTGTATGTGTGTTTGTCTCTCTGAGTCCACATTTCCCCTTCTAATAAAGACACCGGTCATGTTGGATTAGGACCCACCTCATCTTAATTCGATTATCTGCAAGGACCTTGTCAGGCAATAAAGTTACAGGCATCCATACTGGGGGTTGGACTCGAGCATCATTTCTGGGGACACAATTCATCCCACAATGGCATGCACAATTATGTGTAAAGTTCTGAGGGGAAGGGAGTGTAAGGGAGGGGAAAGTAGACCTCAGGAGGAGTGTGGAGAAAGGTGGGAGGCCAGGTCACTTTGGGAAGAGGGAATTCTGCTTGCAGAGGGCAGAGGGAAGGGTTGGTTTCTCAGAGAATGGGAAACCCAGAAGCACGCCAGGTGACAAAGGCTGGGTAAATTATAAACAAAAGAGCTGCATTTTGGCCCAGAGCTTTTTTATTATGAGCAGAATATATTTATTGAGGGAAAGAAAGCTCCTGTCCAAGAGAGGGACAGGAGTTCGAGCCAAGCAGGTAGTGCCCCCTAGGCCCAGAGCCCTTGCCCGGCACCATCTAATGCTGACCTTGCTGGCAGTGGCCTCGTATGGCAGACATGAAGAGTGAGACCTATCCAAACTGGTTTCCACAGCAGATCTCTCCTCAGGATACCACATCAACACATTATCTCACAGAAGGATTAACCATTTATTTTGTGAATGGATTAATTCATTCAAATGGACAAAGCCCCAACACTTCTTAATTTCTCATAATGAAGATTGGATTCCCGGTGAGTTTGGGAGAAGATATTCAGACCACAGCACCTGGTAAGGCTGCTAAGTTCGAGAACCCTAGAACCAGAGGAAGAGACACAGACTGCTGCCGAGGCTGCGCAGGCAGAGTGCTCCTGCAGAGGATGGAGGACGTTGGAGGAGGAGGGAGGGATGCTAGGAAGAGAGCCGTGACCTGGGGATACTAGCAACACTGCCACCCACAGCATTGTCTCACACTTCAAAGTTAGTGATCAAGCTAACAAGCTCTAAACAAAATCTGTTCTCTTCCACTACCTTTACAATCACAGCCTTAGAAGAAGGTTTGAATATACCTCCTCCAAAATTCACGTATGGAAACCTGATGGTCAATGGAATGGGAACAAGGGCCCCCTCCCTTCATAGGCAAGAAGAAGAAGGCCAACATTTGGCTCGTGTGTCATTCTATCCTGTGAAGACACAGCAATTGTCCCTTCTAAAGAATTCTGCAGCAGCTAAAAAAGGGACAAGGGTCACAGGGCATGTGGACTGAGGCCACTTCCTACTAAAGAATTTTCTAGAAATCCTACCTACTGGCCTCCATTACATCTCCATGACCACCCCATCTGTACAGGAGGCAGGGAAATGTAGATTATGGCTTGATTAAGAGCACCAGGCAGTGCTCCAGAAGGAGTCAGGGAGAATGGGTGTGGGGTAGTCACTTCCAGCAAGTCCCCAACCTACAAAGGAGTTCTGTTCCAGGAATTATTTGTGAATTGGATTTGTCCAGAAGCTGACAAAATGAGTCTGGTTCAGGACAGCTGTGAAGGTTTGGAACTTGAATGTCCATAAGTCAGGTATGCTGGATAACAACTTCTGCCACATTCTCCTTCAAGGTTGGACTTAAGAGGTGCCTCCACACAAGAGTGAAGGTGATAAGAAGACACAGCAGTGAAAGATCTGAAGCTACTGGCATAGGAATCGGAGCAATGAGGCCACAAGCCAAGGGATACTGCATTAGCAGCACCAGAAGCGGAAGAGCCAAGGACTGCACTAAGCTCTAGGGCCTCTAGAGGGAACACAGCCAGACAGCACCTGACACTGAAGTTGGTCTTAAGTTCTCGAGCGCTGTGAGAGCGTGTGGTTCTACTATGGAAGCCACTGATTTCATGACAATTTGTTACAGCATCAATGGAAACAAAGAAACATAATCATTTCTTTAAAAGTCATTATTTAAGCTAAATCCATGCATAAACATAGCAAATACATGAACACATTTATATGCCTTATTTGGGCTTTTTAACAGAAGCAAACCCTGAGATCAGGTCGTGAAGTCAAGTGGTTTATTCGGAGGAGTAACTTGAGGAAATGTTGCTAGGGAAATCAGAACAGGTGACAGTGACATAAAGGAAGACACACACACACACACACACACACACACACACGCACTGCTATATATGGGGACTAATCAAATCCCTAGGGGTGTGTGTGTGTGTGTGTGTGTGCGCGTACTTAGTGATCCAGACATTATTATGAGTGCTTTTCATATATTAGCCGATGTAATCTTTACAATAATACTAAAAGATCAGTGGTATTATTATCCCTATTTTACCCATAAGAAAACTAAGGTACCAGGCTAGGTAGCAAAAATGGGAGTTGGCTGCCTACGGCCAACTCCTCATCATTGTGTAGTACTGTTTGCTTTCAGTGAAACAATGCTACCTGCTTTAATGGCTTCATTACCTGAGTTGTAATAAGCATGCAGTGTATTACTGCTTTTGCTGCTGGCATCATTGTCAATTGTTGCTACTTGTAGGCGTGTGTTGCTCTAAAAGATGCTCCCTCCCCCAGCTGTTGCACTGTGGGTCAGTGCACTGGCTCCACTGTCCCAAAACTGAAGAGGAGCAATAAGTGCTGTGTCCACTGGCTGTACACCCATTGTGTCAGTGAGCAGCAGCTGTGAGCTGGCGGATGCAAGGTGGTGAGGGAGAGCAGGCACTGTGACCTCTGCACAGAGGAGGCGTAATTGTAGGCTGCATCCTGGAAGGGCCATGGCGTGAGGGTTGTGTTGACATTTACATTCGGATGAATGCCCTTCCTCGAGGGTTTTATAATTCAGCTGTCCTAATTTATAACAGGACTTCTAAAAATAGATGCACATCGTTTTCCACTTTATCTGTTAGTGGAAATAAGTGGTTCTATGCATCTTTTCTCCTGTAGCCGGACTATTACCATATTTCACTAAGTAAATCTCTTGTGACTGTCTTTTTTCCAGCCTAGTGGTCAGGCTCTAAGATGAGAAGTCCAGCAGAAGCAGGGCCTGCAGGCAGCTCAGCTGACTCAGGGCCCTGCTCTGTGTAGTTGCTGTGCGTAGGAGACAGTCCCTGGAGTGGAGGTGTCATGGCATGGAACAGAACCATGCATTACTATTGCTGTGACTTGAGCTTTTGCTGTCCCTATCAAGACCCACTGAGACAAGAAGCAGAAGGACCCAGCTAGCTGCTAGGCTTCAGTCCTGCCTCCAACTGCCTGTGTGACGTGAGTTAAGCAACTAAGTTTCTCTATGCCTCAGTGTCCTCATCTCTTGAATGGGTCTGACAGGGATACCTAGCTCATTGCTATGAGAATAATCTGTAAGCACATTAGTGCTTGCTCTGGGGCGTGGCTCCTGGGCAATGCTGCATAGTAGCGTCTGCTCTCATTTTTATTTAGTGGGTCCCCCCACTGCCACATCACCTTAGCTGCTGTCAACTGTGTGAGAGGTGAAGAAACAAATCCCGGGAAACCAACTGATTTAGCTAGACCCTGGAGTCTCATTACAGACTCTGCAAGACTGGAACTCAGAGGGTTTTCCTACCACACCACTCAATCACTGTGTGAACACCTGCCATGATCAGGAAGAGCTGGTTGGTAAGATGTAACAATTCCAAATGTCAGACAACCTGGAGTGCATGGCAGAGACAGGGATCTCCAGAGGGCAAGACATCCAGATGGTTCCCTGCTGTCTCTGGGAGGTTGGACCCAGTTCCCCTGTGGGTACCAAAATCAGTGCATGCTCAAGTCCCCATATATAGCAGCACAGTATTTTCATATGTCATCAACACCTCCTCATGTATACTTTGAATCATTCCTAGATTACTTATAATACTTAATCCATGCTCATGCTTAGTAAATACTTTTCATATTGCATTGGTCAGGGAATAATAACAAAAACTCTACATGGTTAGTACAAACACATCCATCATAAGCCTGACCATGGCTTCGGGCTGCACTTGGTTGAATCTGTGGATGTGAAGCTCATGGGTATGGAAGACTGGCTGCACGTACACTTGTACATGCAGGTGGACAGTAATCTCAATGATCTGTTCCTCTGAACTCATACATCGAAGCCTATGGCCCGGTGGCATAGCCCTAAAGGATGGGCCTTTAGAAAGCGGGTGGGTGCGCTGCCCTCCAGACTGAGATAAGCATTCTTGGAAATGGAAGGAAACAGCCTCAGCCTGATCTGATGACGCCTTCATTATGTGCCTGCTAACCTCTAGAATTGTGAGGAACAAATGTCCATCATTCATAAATGACCCAATCTAGGTATTCAGGCACATCTGCAGGAATGGACTAAGGTACACACACACACACACACACACACACACACACACACACGAGCTGGATCATGCTCTCTGAAGGTTGGCAAGTCAAATCTGCACGACAGGCAGGCAAGCCTGAATCTAGGGGAAGAGATGCTGCAAGTGTTTGTCTGAAGATTCTGGAGCAGAATTTCCTGTTGTTGTTGTTGTTGTTGTTGTTGTTGTTGTTGTTGTTGTTGTTCTTCTTCTTCTTCTTCTTCTTCTTCTTCTTCACTTTCACCTATTTCTATTTGGATTTTCATATTTTCAAAAATTCTTACCAGAAGCTCTTTTCTCTTGAAGCCTTTAACTGATTAAACAGGGCTTCACCTAAACAATGGAAGGTAATTTGCTTTACTTAAAGCCTGATTATTTATTTGCATTTAAAAATTATTGCATGTCTTCAGTGCACAATAGTTATGTCCACTTTGGGCAGTTTGTCCATGTGTATAACATTTCTTGATCATTTTCAATTCCTTACCATCTTCTCCAACCTCTCCCCAGTCCCTAATCTCTTTCCCCATCTCCAAAAGGTTCATCTCTTCTAAAGACTACATCCACCAAGTCAGAAAGATTAGAGTTTGAAACAATACCTGGCACTATGGCCTAGCCACAGTGCCACATAAAACAAACCACCACTTGCAGAAAGAAGCTCTCTCCTGAACAAGAACCTATCATATTGATTTTCTTTTTTTTTTTTAATTTATGTATTTGGTACAGGGTCTCATTATGCAGCTCAAACTTGTAGCAATCAATCCCCCTGCTTTCAGCCTCCTCAGCACTGAGATTATAGGCATGCACCACCATGCCTGGACTCTGTGGTCAGCTCAGTGCACCCCAGGTACAGGGCTGGGGATTGAACCTTGGTCCCTGCATTTGTCTAAGCAGACCCTTAGTTCACTGAGCTATATTGCTGACCCTATCATATTGATTTTCTATCTGTGCTGGATCTTTGGAGACAGATAGACTCATGATTCCCCACCAGTGAATCTGAGAAGTGTGCAGTTGTAGGAAGGGCTGGGAATCTGGATTAATGAGACAGAAAGTATCTTGGGGAAGGTTCTGTTGCTTTTCCCCACAGTCTCTGTGTCTGCAAGGTGCTCCCCTCCCCCATCCTTGCAGCCTAGAAGCCTTCCTGATATCTTGAGCTGGTGTTGGTTTTCCTGTTAAATATTTCCTGGCACTCAATGCTAGCCTATGCCACAGCAAGCTCTTCTCTGTAATCTACAGTTTACTTCTCAGTAAACAGAACTGCAGCAACATAGGCATTATGCTCAGGAATACCTGCTGAATGGATATGTCTTATTACTGCATGTCTGTGTACCTTCAAAATCAACGTATTGAAATCCTGACCTCCAATGGGATGGTGTTAAGAGGTGGGGCTTTGGGGAGATTAACAGGTTTAGATAAGGTCGTGAGGGTGGAGCTCTCATGGTGATGTGTGGTGTTTTCATAGGAAAAGAAAGAGACTAGAGCTCTCTCTGCATGGTCTGAGGAAACAAGGCACCCTCTAAAAACCAGGAAGCAGGATAAAAATCTCTCCATCCCTTTATCTTTGATTTCCAGCCACTGTGGCTTTTTGCAGTACCATGGTCTACAAGAGAGGACGAGGGGACAAAGGAGTGACTCTGTAAGGCTGAGCGAGAACTGGTGGTTGCAGAGCTGGCCTGTGCAACTATACCAGGAACAACATCAAGACCCCAGGAAGCATTCCCCTAGTCCACTGGCCCCAGGTCATCGCCTTCTCCTCTTGCACTCTCTGCTGTAAAGGTCAAACAGCTGTTTTGCAGCCTCCCTCACTGCCTCCTTCATGTGAACGCATCATAGAGTGAAGGAGCTCAGTTGCTGCTGGCTTCCAGGACTCCAGCTTGCAATAGGCTCAACCATGCCTCTCAATGCCCCAGCCTCCTTCCTGGTGTTAACAATGCAGACAGCCAGGCGGAACACCCTTCACTGTATTGCCATCCTGACAGAAGGCCTGGGCAAGGTGATTTACTTCCTACTTCTGGGAAAAGCTGTGGCTTTTCATTTCCAACCCTGAAGTTCCACCTGGAGCTTCCAACCCTGTATTTGCTGCCTGCCTGTAAGCCTGTGCAAGCTCTCCAGACTTCCCCTAGGTGTGGAAACTCTCCCTTCCAAGTCACACACAAAGGCTTTCCTGACACTGTGCACCAGAAAATCCTTGGAAATTTCTCTGTGTGTGTGTGTGTGTGTGTGTGTGTGTGTGTGTGTGTGTGTGTGTGTGTGACAGAGAGAAAGAGAGAGAGAGAGAGAGAGAGAGCACTCGTGTGTCTATGTGTACATGCATCCATATGTGTCACAGCAAATCATGGCATTAGGGAAGCTGTACCCCAGGCTCCTAGTGATTTCACGTCAGGATAGCAATCATTACAATATTAGCCACCTGCTGCTCCTGGGTGAACATGAGGATTAATGGGATGTCTTTAGTATGGTGCTGGAAGTCCTTGGGAGGAAGCTTTTCAGCAGGCACTATTTTTAACCATCTGGTCCATTGTCTGCTAGTCCTAGCCATGGTACCTTGGGCTAGTCCTGTAACTTCTGACTGATTCTTCAAATGTAAGATCAACTCAGATGGCCTCTCTACTCTCTACCTTTTCTCTTGGGGTTTGAGTAAGGAAAGATGAGATACTATAAGTGACCACACACACACACACACACACACACACACACACACACACACACACACACTGAAAACCAGAAATTTTGGTATGATTTACTATGCTTGGCCCTGTGTTTTTCATGCTCAGGCTGAGTTTCTGTATCAGACAGCTTGGGGATCTGCCAGAAGTTGTTAACTATTCCCTGAGGCCACTCCCAACCGGACTGGCTGTTTCTTCCCCATCCCACCACTGCCTGGAGGTGTCCGAGGGCTTGGGCTGGGAGGAGGGCATGAGGAGGATCTGACTGGGAGCTCTGAATGCTCAGACAGCACCTTTCCACAGGTCTCAGTCCAGGGCCACTCAGGCCACCCCTTCTCACACATGACCATCTTAGGGGCTTTCTGGTTACCCAGAGAAGGAACCTCCTCCTCTTCACGGAACCTTTCTCCAATAACCTTGGTCCCTAGGTTGGCAGAAGTAAAAGCACAGAGGGACCAAGCAGAATGTGCAATGCAGCAAACTCTGAGAGGAGGCTGAGTGGGCACATTGTCACAGGGAAGAAGTGACAATGGATGCAATGGATAGCTGGCCTCCTCTATGACTTCATAGTGTTAGGACCCTATAGTGGCTTTCTGAGTTGCAAAGCAGGTATCACCCAGTGAAAGTCTTATTTAGAGATCATTAAAAGTAGTCTCCAGAGTATCTTACTCCTTATCAACCAAGTCTACTTACAGTTTTCAAAATCCAGTTAAGCTGAAAGCATTCATTTCCTTCGAGAAATCTTCGTTGTTCTCATGGTGGTCAGGGCACATCTCTCCCCCTACTACTAGTCCCGCTAGATTCAGTAAAGAATCTTCTTACTCCTCTTCCTCCTTCCCGTCTTCCTCCTTTTCCTCCTCTTACCAACCACCATATGATTGCCACTACTATGTTCCCAGGAGTATGCAAGATTTTACATGAAATTCTCAATTCTTGATAATCACTCTGTTCAGAAGTTCTATTGTTATTCAGACTTGAAACTCAGAGAGGTTAAATAACTTCCCTAATTTGTGTAGTTCCACTGGGACTGAAACTCAGGTTTCCAAACTCGTTTTCTTATTTTGCCTCTCAGGCTTACCAGGAAATCCTTCAACCACATTCCTGTGGAAGATATGCATAACAGATACATGTATGCAAAATGTCCAAGCTCTTTGTTTTTTTTGACTTTGTTCTGGAATTCTTAAAAACCTGTGCAAGCCCTTCCATGCACAGTACATATCCACCTTCACTTCAAGGAAAAGTAAGGACAGTGGATCAGGGAACCAAATTTATCTCTCATCTCCAGAGCTGCTGGTAACTGACTGGCAGGGACAATGCAGTCAAATTTTAGTGTAGAATTTGTTCAGATTAATCATTTTTATAGAATACTAATTTTAAATTGCCATTGGTTACCCCAAGACAGCTGTGCCCTTTTTTCTGTAGGGTTTGGCCCCTGACTCCAGGCCCAGAAGGTAGAGAAACAAACAAGCCCTAGGCAAATACACTGAGCTAAATGTTCAGTCCTGCATTGTCCCTAGAATTTTTCTATTTCCAGGGGGTGATTTGTTCTTATTCCAGGACACATCAGTACCCTCAGGTCTAAGCTACCAAACTTAAGCAACTGGTAACAGAGTTTGAAAAATGCCTCCTTGATTTTAAGTATCCAGAGTGGTTTACAGCAACAGTGTATCAACCTAACAACACACACAAGAGTGAAAATGTAGGTTAGCTCTTGGTATGCATGATTTCTTACCCAGCAGTGGTGCTAAGTGGAAGTTCATCCATCCCTTGAGCCAACCAGCAAGTGCCTAAGGGAGGGCACTTCAGATGGGGCTGGACTACCACCTCTCGCCGTCTTAGGTAGGTCAAAAGGCACTTGAGGATCACCTGCAGCCCGACAGCTCTACAGGAAAGGTGGAGCTAAGGTTCCGGGATGTCAGCTGTGTGATGTCGTCTAATATTGCTTAACTTTGTTGGGCTGTTATCTTCATTTTATTTTATGTCTCTTCTTCAAATGCATTATTTAAAAACAATATTATTTTTAATTGTAAAAGAAACATTTGCTCTATATAAAAAATATGGAAAACTATTTTAAAAATGTTTATAATCTTCCCCAGCAGCTGCCCCATTGTCTGTTGTAGGTGCAGTTATAATTTTCAATGTAACATACATGATAGTATTTCCATAAGACCACTTGCATTATAGTTTTGAACATTTTGAACATTTACAGTGCCATATGAAGGTAAGTAGTTTGGGACTTTCTGTGCAATATTCCCTGACTTGAGTTTTGGCCAGATTAGAGAAAGATAACAAACTTACAGGTACTCTGTACTGAGCTGTTCCCTTACAGTAGTGAGACGAGTTATTCTTCCCCTGATCAGGAGCCTTGCCTTCTCTACTCAGCTTAGCCTCTCCATCTCTAGTAGACACGAACAATTTATCTGTGGCATCTGTTCAGTTCCTAAAGGTTGTGATTCCTCAGATCTGTACACACACACACACTCTACATCTAGTACTTGTAATGATTTCCAACCCCTAGTCTATAAATTTCCAGAGTCGCCTTAAGTGTGGAACAAAAATTATGGAGCCCATTTAGAAGTCTCAGTTCTGTGATGCTCCCGGTATCCCCATTCCCCCACCCTAATTCCTAGTAGCTCAGCCAATCACCTTAAGGCAGCAGCCACTGAAAGGTCAAAGGTCAAGCAGGGCAGCCTCAGGATTTATGTCTACTTCAAGAGTCACTGACCCACATCAGCTTCTTTTATGAGTCAAGACCAGGCAGGGATCATCAATATTGTTTCAAGAAGGTTGGAAATGCACTCTTTACCCTTCTGAGACCTACTGCTGAAGGCATAAATGCAGGAAACGCTTCTGTCCCAACTGACTTCTTTCAGGTGGGAAACGGGTACACATCTAAACATGCTCACAATTGGAGATATGTGATAAAGTCAACATTCTTTTCTTTGTAACTGAATTTAAAACATATTTTGGGTGTCCATTCCATCAAGACTGGAAATAATCTGGGCCAAGCTGGAGATTCCTTGCTTTGCCAGAGGTAAGCTTGAGTTTCAGGGCCCATGAAGTCATGTTCTGGTAGATGTTTAACCACGGGCTCTTTGAGAGGAAAGCGCACCCGCATCCACATACACAGGCACTAGAAGTTTTCTCAATGTGAAGGATACGTAACACAATTTACAAATAATATTTCTTCTCAATTCAGCATAATCTTACAGAAGTCTTTAGTTTTGTTGAACTCTTGTATCAGTAGGCGATCCACAGTTGTGTTCAGCCACATTTGCTGAGACCATACCTGATGGCTGTCCGACAAGCAAAGCCACTGTGTCGCTGGTGAGTGTGATTTCAGTGGAAGTGCTGGTTGTTCTCTTTCATGTTCTTTTACATTCCTAGTTTGTACCTCTCACTACTTAGTGTTGTGAACAAGTTTTCTTGCTGAATTAAATGATAGTTTTATAGTATTGAAAGAATATTTTCCAATTTTGTGCTACTTAAGACAAAGTATCAGCTACATACCTAGTATGCTTTTAAGTTTAATTTTTCCTTATTAACATTTTTCTTCATTATATTTTAGGCAATCATCAAAACAGAAATCAAGCCCTGATATTTAGCATTTGCCAATTTCCATGGCATAAATGTTCTCTAATTTCTAGTTACCAACATGGCATCAGTGGACATGAGACTTGGAAGCAATGCTTACCATTATTTAGCATTTTCACCATATAGCTACACATACAGATACATATACATATAAATTACAGTATGTAAATAACCTCAAGAACATACATAATTGCGAAATATAGTAAGCTACCTAGAAGGCAGTGAATTTTGTATGTTTACTTACTGTGTTTTAATATAGTTTAATTGGACATTTATATCATTTAATTTTAACAATTGGTAGGTGTAACAAAATTCCTGACCATTAGGTTTTGTGAACTTCATTGGTTAGTTGGCTGCATGGTCAAATGTGCTGCTGATGGCTGGATTTGGTGGATACCCTTTCCAACTCTTATCATCTGTCCATTCGGATACTCACTATGAGTGTCTGGTGCCATTTGGTCTCTGGTCATTGGTTCCAGCAAGTTGTGCTGTGTCCTGGCTTAAGGTTCATTCTCTCTGAGAATGAACATTTAACAAAAATGAATCAATACAGTTTAATAGGAAAAAGAAAAGGTGTAAAAATTTGGAAAAGAGACTCTAAGGCAAAAATTGTTATAAAACCCAAATTTGTGTTCTACTGAGTTCTTTGGGTTTTATAACAATTTTTGCCTTAGAGTCTCTTTTCCAAAGAGAGTCCAGATCTTTTAAATTCTATATGCTTGTTAATGAGGTGATGGAGATTTTCAACTCCATGGGAGGCTGGGAGAATCTTTTCCAATGCTTCCCAGTGCGAACTCTCTGCTCTGCTAAATCTACTGAGCAGAACCAAGTGAAATTGTATATTTTTTGCACTCTGTGCTACTCCACTGATCTGCTTTGTTTTTTCATGCCCCAGAGTCACACTGTTCACAGCTTTATTCTGTTTTACAACTTAATTAGATGATGTTACTTCATTACTATGTATTTTTCAGTAACATCCTGAGTATACACATGTGTTAGCTTTCTATCATGTGACAAACTACCTGAGAATAGCAGCTTAGAGGAGAGGTTTAATTTGGCTTACAACTATGGTTGCCAGCTCTTTGCTGTTAGGCAGGGCAGGAGACAGAAGCGTGTGGTAGGGAGCAGTGGCAGAGGAGGCTACCTGCCTCCTGGCTCTTACCAGCTGGGAGCAGAGAACTGAGAGAACACATGAGGTGCCGGCCAGCAGGTGTCCTCCCTCTCCTCTCCAGCCCGGGCCACCGCCTGCTGGGAGGTCGCACCTGCTTTGCTATCTCACGAGCTGATCATCTCAACAGCCTCCCAGACACATCCAGCTGTGTGTCCTGCTGGTCTTCTAGGTGTCTCTTAGCCTACCATCTGACAGTGAAGACTGAGTGTGCATATTTATTGTTTATATATTAAAAATTAATTTAATCAATTGTGTTTTTAAAATCTTTGGTAAATGCGTTGTGATTTTGTTGAACTATTCTATTTAGAATAGTCAGCCATTCTGTGCAATAGTTTATACTATTATTTATTTGTTCTTTTTGTTCTTCATCAGCATTTTAAGCTTTTTCTCTCCTAGTCTTTGAGTGTTCCCTGTAGAATTTATTCCTAGGTATTGCTTTTAGTGTGTATAACTAGATTTTACTTTAATATATATTAAAATTATTGATTTATGTTGATCAAATTTGTGTTCTACTGAGTTCTTTGGGTTTTATAACAATTTTTGCCTTAGAGTCTCTTTTCCAAATTTTTACACCTTTTCTTTTTCCTATTAAACTGTATTGATTCATTTTTGTTAAATGTTAAAAAATAGCATATAGCAAACATTCTTGATTTGTTTCTGATTTCAGTAATGCTTTGAAATGAAGCCAGCCTAGTTGATAAGGAAGTTCCTGTCTAGTGTTTTTATAAGACCTTTGCTGAGATACATTCACATAGCTTTTGAAGTATGTAATTCAGTTGGCTTTGGCATATTCAGAGCTATACAACTATCAGCATTCTCTAATTTTAGAACATTTTCATCACCCCCAAAGGAAACCTTATATCCATTAGGAATTGCTTCTGTTCTCTCTCCCAGCTCATGACAACCAATCTGCTTTCTCTCTGTGAAGATCTCAAAGTCTGAATATTTTGTATATAGGTATGCACTGCATAATAATACTTTGATCAACAATAGATCACATATACAATAACAACCCACAAAATTACATAACCTAGAGATATCATGACATCTCACTTGAGTGGGAACTCTATGAAATTCTCATAAGGATAAAATTGCTTAATCACACATTTCTCAGAACATATCCTGTTGTTAAGTGACTCAGGAATGCAAATGAAATGCTCTTTTTTACTTAGCATAATATTTGTACGGTTCATTCATTTTGCAGTATCTAATAATGACGCTGTATTAATATTATTAATAATATTGATCAATAAGGTACTCACCTATATGATTACATTTTTAAAAAATTAATATGTAGAATTATTCTGTTTGTAAAAGTTCTAATCATGGCTTATGTTTTAGGAATCAGTCTGTTTTCAGTACTGATATATGTGAATCTCTATAAAGGGACTATAAATTATTGGATGGAAAAACACATTTTGTAACTGTGTTTATCTTATATCCCTCTTCTCATCTCATCCCAACTCTCTGGCAGTTTTTTGCTTTTAAATTATTTATTTATTTATTTATTTATTTGGTGCAGGGTCTCCCTATGCAGTTCAGACTCATAGTGATCCTCCTGTCTCAGCCTCCCCAGCACTGGGGTCACAGGTTATGTCACCATGCCTGGTTTCAGTGGCCAGCACAGCACAGGACTGGCACAGCATGTGGTGCCAGGAATTGAACCTGGGACCTTGTGCTTGCAAGGCAGGTGCTTAGACCACCAAGCTATATCCCCAGCCCTGTCAGGATTTTTAATAAGACATTTATTTATGTCAAGTTTCTCTCCATCCTCTTGGCACCCTTGAGTGACTCATGGGAGCCCTCCTTCGCAAGCACACATAGCCCAGTGGCCTCTTCTGTGCCACTTCTTGTCCCTCTCCTGACCTCAACTTTGCCCCTGATGACTTCCTGGGATGCCTACACTGTCTGTAGCTTTTGAGACTTGAACCACACTTGTCTGTTTGTTCCTTTTTGTTCCTTTTTCCATAATTTTACTGAAGAACAAATAGCAATGAGACAGTTTCAAATCAAATTAGTAGGACAGATTCAATAATTAATACATTGCATATTGTTTTCTTAGTGGTTATTTGTTGTACAAGGTGCAGACATGATATTCTATTTGCAAACACTATTAGAGCAGATGCCTCTATTCATTAAATTAAGATAATGTAGCTGTATACCTTTTTTTTAAAGCTGAATTATAGTACAGTTACAATACACTTGTCTGTTTGAATGAACTTTCCCTGTACTCCCAACCTGCTCTTTGCCAAGACAACCCCCTTTCATCTTTCAAGACCCAGGTCATCTGCCACCTCCTCTGTGAGACTTTGCAAGGTCCCAATTTCTCTCCTTGTTTCTCCTCTGTGTTTGCACAGCACCATGGGCTTCTTCTCTGTCTTATAGTTGTCTGTTTTCCAAGCAAGGCCCTCATTAGATTATATGCTCTTTAAAGGACTGGCACTGGGTCTTACTTATGGCTTTATCGCTAGTACCTATCACAGAACGTGTTTTAAGTTTGGTGAATAAATGGATAAAACTAACTTTGTACCTTCCACCTTTAAGAGTATCCGTAGATACTACTTGACACTTGCTGTGTACTATTAACCTTAGAAAGAGTGCACCCTGTGAAGCCTGCACTTTCAAATCACTTAGAAGATTAAGTCACTTCTGCTTACACCCCACCCAGCAGGCTTTATGGTCCATGGCCACTTTAATCTGGACTCCTTGTTCTGCCTTCTTGAGCTTACATAATGCATATTCATTTGGGATGGCAATATGCTGAGTGCAGATCTGAAACTATTTGGGGGTTTCCATAAGCCTCACTAAGGCATCTGGACTCTAGTTTGGAAAATCACATCATCCCAGAGTATCCCTACTGCCTATTCTAAGACATGAGCTGTGGCCCACAGGGACAGGAAACATAGAGTTTCAGTCTAGACTCCAGGGTAGGAACACCCCTGCTGAGACTTGTCTTAGTAATCCAGAAGTTTTTTTCCATTTTCATTTCTGCCAAGAACGAATCCCATAATCTAAATAAAGGACTAACTCAGTCCTCTTGATGTAAGAGAAATAAAACTTCCAACCTTCTAGATGTCAGATGTGCCAGGTTTGTGTCCCTCGAAATCAAACAGTGACTTCCAAAGGACAGCCCAGGTTAAGCATAGGAAAGTTTTATTGAGAGATCGCGCCTGAAAGAGAGAAGGAGTCCTAAAAGTAGGTTTCCACAGAGGTCCTTTGTCTGGGAAAATTCATACAGCAAAGTCACAAATTACCAGTGCCTTAGGGAGGCATGCAGGCCTGGCCTTTGCACCTTTACCTTGGGCCTAGTTTTTCAGGTGTGCCTCTAGTCATAATTCTGGCATTTTTTTCTGCTGTCTTGAGAGCCCAGGCTCTCTCTGACTATGCATTTATTTCTACCTAACTTAGCTCCCTATAATGCTTTGCCTGTGTCAGCTGATCTTACCCTATAAGTTCTTTAGGATCTACTCAGTAGAATGCCTTATCACCCTGCCATTTTACTGAATTTTCTTACTTTATAATAATTTTCTAGTTGATTCTCTTGCGTAATGTCAAATTTTCTTTTTCTTTTTCTTTTTTTTTTGGCGGAACCGGGGATTGAACTCAGACCATTGTGCTTGCCAGGGAAGCACTTATCCCACTGAGCCATCTCCCCAGCCCCAACGTCACAATTTCTGTGAAGAATATTCTTCCCTGCTGCTGTCTGTGCCTTCACATGAGTCAGGAGGAACAGGTAGACTCTCCATCCAAACTCAGCCTCATTATTCGCAAGTAAGATATCTCCTGGTAAGAGTTCTTGATTATAGACAGCCTGCATAAAAGTGAATAAAATAGGACTGGGGAGATGGCTCGGCTGTCTAAGTGCCTACCTTGCAAGTGCAAGGACCTGGGTTCAATCCCTGGTAAGCCATGCCGTACTGGCCCTGGAACCCTGGGTGTGCTGTGCTAGCCACCAAAACCAGGGATGGTGGTACATGCCTATAATTCCAGTGCTGGGGAGGCTGAGACAGGAAGATCCCTATGAGTCTGAGCTATGTAGTGAGACCCTGTGCCAAATAACAGTTTTAGAAAGGTTCTTAAAAAGTGAATAAAACAATGTGTTATTAAATATACTTGAGCTCCAGCCATGTTAAAGGGTTTACACGTACACATTTTCTTTTTTTTTTTTTTTTTTTTTTTTTTTGGTTTTTTTTTGAGACAGGGTCTTATGCAGTTCAGGCTGGCCTTAAACTCACTTTCTAGCTCAGGCTGGTCTCGAACTCACAACAATCCTCCTGTCTCAGCCTCCCAAGTGCTGGGATTACAGGCCTGCACCACCATGCCCGGCTACGTACACATTTTCATTGTAAATTTTAGTCATTAATATTGAGACAATCCAACCAAAGTATCATTGCCATATGTCTAGGATATGGAACCAGAAGGGTCATGAAAGCCCTCTACCCTTCCTACTCTTCTTGATTTCAAGTTCTTTGTACAGCTCACTCCTGACATGAAGGTAATATGCACTCAGTAGAGTCTGTACCTTGAATTTTGACCTTTTCTGTGCTAGTAGCACGTAGGATGCTGCTCTCTGAAGAAGCTGGGCAGCAGCAGTGAGCTATAGCTTCAGGCCAACCAGAGATCACAGGGAAAACAATACTCCACACCAGACTAAGTGCAGATCACTTAGGTGCATTTCTGACTCACAATGTTTTCAACTTGTGATGGGTTCATCAGAACTGAGTCCCATTGGAAAATGGGCAGCATCTATAATCTGCTTGCATCTTTTCTACCCAGTTTTATGTATTTTTGTTCTGCTGGAGCCTGACCAGGTCATGAAAGAACCAGCTTCTCCTTGTACTCAAGAAGTTCCTCACCTTGCACAAGTGCACTTCTTTCATCCTCCAAATCCAAGACACAGCATTGTTTCTAACCCATTTCAACCATTACCCTTTATTTCAGCCTTTCCTACAAGTCAAGCCAATAGGTACGGAAGGAAAAGCAGCCTGCATCACTTCATGTCTCTGACAGAACATGAACAGGGCTTCACATAGTGAGTTCTGATGGCCCAAACAGCAACATCAACACCCACATCCCCCTGAACCATTCTCATAGAGTCAGCATGTTCCAGTTTCTCTAAAGACATAACTGATGGATGAGGGCCCTGCCGAGAGATTGCCCTAGCTCAGAATCACAATGACCTAGGCAGAGGCCGCCCTTCCCACAGGATAGCTGTGGAAGCCAGACCTCATCTCACTCTCCTCTGTGAATGAGGCATCAGGGGAGGTCACCCACAAAGACAGCCTTCTCTCATTACCAATTCAGGTTCCATGGATGCCCTTGCCAGGGCCCTTAATTTCTTGTGTTAAAACAACACACCGAGTGACCCCAGAACAATCTCTAATAGGTAGCATGGGTCACCAATTATTCATTTGTACTAGTGCCTTCACATGACGGGCTCAGATGAAAATTTGTCCTCTTCCCGGCAAGAGCTATAAATTAGTTTTATGCCACTGTTAAACCCAGAGGCAAAAAAAATGGGCTTGGAAGTGGGGGAGGGTCAGCAAACGAGGCCTGGCTGCTCCCAACACGTAAGCAAGCTACTTTTGGGGCCTGTGGAGAAACAGATCAATAAAACCAGGCCACAAATAAAATGACATAGTGAGCCTCAGACAAGACAGTGGCTTTCTTGGCAACCTGACCTGAATCTTCTTTTTGCTCTTATCCCCAATACCTGGCAGGCTCCCTGTAATGAGGGAACAAATAAAGGATTGGATGCAGGTGGTACTTGTGCCTCTCTTAGAAGATTTGCGTAAAACCAATTATGCCGCACCCACAAGTTCTCCAAAGGCAAAAGAGCCTCTCAAAAGGCTGGTGTCTTCTGGGTTTTTTTGGACAGGTTATTTTTCCACAAGCTCTCAAGAGGGAAAAAAAAATGGCTTACAGGACTCCGCATGGAATACTTAGACATTTATTTTGAAAAGGGGCATTGAAAACAAGCACACAGCAAAATCAGGATGGTGGTATTCTGAGAGCTTTTGATTGTCCTCTTTGTGTGATACAGAATTTTCTAAAATGTCTGTGATGAGAATATATTATCTCCTCATCAGAAAAAAAATTAAGTTTAAAATCCATCCAGCATTAACCCACAATTACCTGTGGCATAAAGAAAGAAGGCTAATATAGCTTGGGGGAAATTGCCCGTGCTTGACTTCAGAATATGTTGCATTCATTTTTTCTCTCAGAAGATTTATCTTCCTAATTATGCTTTGTTCTTTACTTAATATTAGGATTAGTTCTAAGTCCCTGAGCTCCCTGCCAACTAATGAGTTGGGTTAGATGGAAAGGAAAAGTCAACTTGGAATACAATAAAATATGAGCTACAGCTAATCCACTTGGGAATAGCTGAGTGGTGGCACCCAGCACAGAGAGGGACAGGAAACACTCAAATTCTGCAGCCAGGCTCCACAACCACCCCTAGGCCTCGGGAAACATCTCCCTCCCTTCTGTGTTCAAGTGTCCTTGTGTCTTAGTCAGCACTTCAGGGCTGAAACCAAACACCTAGACCCCAAAATTTGAAGGACAAATCTACTTTGCCTGACAATCTCAGGGTTTCTGTCCATACTTGGCTGGCTCCAGGGCAGGAACATCCTGACTGAAGAGCATGGAGGAAGAAACCTGCCCAACTCCTATCAGCCAGGGGACAGAAAGCAGAGTAAAAGTGAGGAGGAGGTGGCCACAGGCCAGATGTGGTCCCTCGGCTCACTCTCATGGCCCTTCCAGGAACCCCCAAGCCTGTGCTTTAGTCATCTTCTAAATGGGAGAAGAACAGCCTCTTTCAAGCCAATCAAATTGACAAACAAGACAGTCATATCTTGCATGTGAGCTTTCTGTGATAATGCCCTCACCTGGATATGACATGAAGATTAATAAAATGTTGCATGTGATACGCTTGGAATAGACACTCAGCAAGGGTAAGCTCAGGACCTGCCCTTCCGTGATTTGCATGCTTGGAATGTATTTTTCTTACAAATGGATTTCACTCTTTAAAATACATTGTAATATCCAGGAAGGAGGCAGGTATCCTCATTATCATTTAGTCATAGAGACTGAGGTCTAGAAACGTGGAAAGAGCTGTCCTTGGCTGTGTAAGAGGTAGAGAAACTGGACCACACCTCAGTTTTTCATGTCTTCCTCCTTTATGTCCTTATCCCACACCTACCCTATGTGTTTGCACTGTGCTTCAGATCCTTTTTTTTTTTAGCCAACACAAATTCAAGCTTCAACCTGCGTTCTTACCGGTAAAGACCTGTGAATTTTGGGTTAGGAATTATTATTGAGTGCTTAACTCAGGTCAAGTGCTGTGAAAATGTAGAGTGCCAGCAAAGGGCAGAAACTGAAGAAGCTCAGGCTCATTCTGCCTACTTCTTATGAGGCTAGTACATTCACCAAGCTTGGCTGGAAGCCTCGCCCCTTCTGTGTTTCATAGGGGAAGGCTTTCGTGGCACTATCAACTTGCCTTTTATTAGAAATTCTCTTCAGTGTTAGCATGATGGAAGAATTTCTGGCAGCAGTGGAACAGGGATGGGAAAAAGAGTTCTGGGCTTCCAAATTTCCCTTCCTTTGCGCATAATTGATACCTAAGTCAATTATAATCAAAGCCACTTAAAATGGACCCCAGCTCCTTCCTCACAAACTACTCAAGGTAACCAAGCAACCCCTTGGTTGCTCTCTGTCTCCACAACCCCTTTAACTCTTCTGCTCCTCCCGCTGGATTTAAAGAGAAGGGAGAAAGCAGAAAAACGGGGCAGATTAAAAAATAAACTTTGGCACATTAAACTTTTCAAGAGTTTATTTGAGCAGACAGTGAATAAGGCAGCTTCAAACCAGAAACGCTTCGGGGTTTCTCTGGAGGTGGTTGAAAGACAGGCATTATTAGGGTGAATGTGGAGGAAAGACAGTGATGTCAGAGCCGTTCAAGTCCGAGCAATGACCTTGTTTACATTATCTCCCAGGGAAGTGCAAGCCCATAAAACCAGCACCCACTTGGCAGCCTGTGGCTGCCTCAGTTTAAGCTGCATTTTGTTCATGAAGGAATCCAGGGTGTTAGAGCCATCACAATCCAAATAGCCTCTTACTTAGTTATTTTAGGAGACTTGTGCAAGAGCCGGAGCAGGATACAGCCCTGGCCATTCTTCCATAAAATCTCTCCCCAGCAGGAAGCCTTTCCTCCTCTCACTAGAAAAGTAAGCTCTCTGAGGACAAGGATCACATAAATTTTGTCCCAAGCTCCTCCCACAGGATGTAGTAAATGCTCAACACATGATAGAATGAATGAATTCACAACATAACAGTAGAAAGCTATGGGATTCAGTGGGCCCTGCAGTGTGGCAATTGTTCATGAATTATTACTTAAAACTAAGTGAAGGAAGCTGCTTCTCAATCCTGAGCATAAAAACCTAATTCAAATAAGTAGCAGGAAACTACAGGTGACCATTTAACAATGGAGAATTTATTCACTAAAGCCAAATCTCTCCTACAACATAAACCTAAATACTGTGAAAAGAAGATAAATGAACCCCTCATCCTCTATTTAAAAAGTCTCTCCCAGACTCTGCTTCCTGCTACCCTCTCTGAAGTCTTACCAACCTGTCTTCAAGACTCCCTGACTGACAGACCACAAACAGGACAGCCCCATTACCTACCGTGTCAAGGTAACAATGCAACCTGCCTTGACTAAAAGGTTGTTAAAGAATCTAAGACTTGGAGAACAGCTGAGGTCACCGGGAACCTTCTTCTTGTTTCCTGAAGGAATGTTAGGGCTTTTGTGAAAGGAACGTAAGTGGACAAGGCAGAGTGAGGCCAGCCTGTCGTTCTTTAGAGTGCTGTCTGTGACCCTGCAGCTTTGACAGCTCTAGAAATTGGCACAGACCTGCTAAGTCAGAGTGTGCCTTTTAATAAGATACCCAAGTGACTTGTGTGCCACCTGCACAGTGTTTGAGGATCACTGGTCTAGCACGCTCTCCGGAGAGTAGTGAAAGGAGATTCCTGCTGCTTGTGAGTTGCTGGGAAAGTTAAAGATTTACACAAGCACATAAAGCCAAATGCTTTGGGTCATGGGCCGCTGCCCCGGTGCCTCCCCAGGCAGTTCCCCAGTCAGGTGGAGAGGGAGTGAGCCCAATCTTACAGGGGATCCTGAAAGTGACCCGAGATGGGAACAGCCCAGACTGGAAGAAGGCTGAGCCGTTGGTTTGGAACCACTATAACAAGTGAGCACTCTCCAGCAGGGAAAATGTGAACAAAACTGGCCATGGTTGAAAGGTAGCTACTGTGAATTATGGAAAGAAAATACATGCATGAAAACAATTTGAATTACCTTGAAGTAGGATAGACTGTCTTAGCAACACTAATAAACTTGTCCCTTAGAGACACACAGTGATTGTAATAACTCAAAGATGAATATTGGATGAATGAATTATTTGAGGCTGACTCCGCTACTAATCTCCTAAGCCCAGGGGGCAGCCTTCCTGCTTGTGCCTTCCCCTGCCTCCCCCCCCCCCAAGCCTCAGATTTTTATTAAATATGTACCGAGCTTCTGGAAGATTTGGAGTCAATAAAACACCTGCCCCCACTCGCTTACAGGGATTTGCTTGGAGCTGTCAGAGCTCTTCCTGGCTGTAACACTGCACAGTGAGGAGGAGCCATTTATTCGGCCAGGCAGCCACCCAGCGCTGGGGGCAAGCCTCTGACCTCACAGCTGTGCTAGCTAGCATCAGTCCTTAGCCCCCAGGTTTACTCTCAGAAAGGACGTTTCTGCCCTGGAACCGAAGAGCAAGGCCAGGTGGAATTCCTTGTTTCCTGGCCTATAACTCCCTGGAAGAATCAAAAATGACTCTGTCTTTCTAAACCCAAAGGGCTCTAGTAGAGCCTCATCCTTGGTCCTTCACTCCCCTGAGCTATTAGCATCACAGGACACCCACCAAATCCAGTGGAGGGGCCACAGGAGCAGGTGGAAAGGTGAAAGAAAAGCCATTCTAGTCTTCTTCCTCAAGCCCTATGACATATGCCCATTTGTCAGTGTCCTGGTGACAAGGGCCATGCACATCCATCCTCTGTCTCTTTTCTTTCTTTGTCCCTCCATCCTTCTTTCCCTCCCATGAGTTTGGTCAATGAAAACTTGGGAAAAGATTCCAGAGATAATTGTTTCTTCTAGGAGGGTAGAAATAAGGACCTAAATAGGAAGACCTGGATTCCAGGGTGGGTTCTAAGGTCTCCAAGAATCAGTTTTTAACATATCATTTTCTGAATCTCAACAGCTAAAAAATGCAAAGAAATGTAAGAGACCGTGGAGAACAGTCTCCCAGTGGGTGTATATGCTCGGGAGTGGCCTTTCCTACCGCATTGCTGTCAGCATTATGGTGCTCTTAGGTCTGACTAGAATTTCCCATGGAAAATGTTGGCTTAAAGCATTCTAGGACTATTTCTCCCATCAGCATCTCCAAATGTTTCCAGCTCCTCCTGTGAACCAATTTCAAAGATTTCCAAATCATGTTAAGTATCCGAGCAACTCTACTCCTGTAGTAGCAAGTCTGTCTTAATCACTTTCTGGTCACTGAGACAAAATACCAGATGCCTGAAACTTAAGGAGCACCAAGTTTGGCTCACATTTGAGTCCACAGGCAGCCAGCTCCAAGGGAGGGTGGTGCGGCCCCGCAGCATGATGGGAGAAAAGCCGCTCACCCCATGGCAGACAGGAAGTAGAAAGCAGAGGGAGGCACGAGGGAGCGAGACAGACCCTTCCGGGCTGCTAACCAGACCCCACCTGATGGCAAAAGTTGTACTGCCTCCACAACTCCATGACCTTCTAAGTACCCCACTTTTGAGTGGGCAAGGCTTTGGGAGGATGTCCAGATAGAAATAGTAACACTGAGAGAAAATGCCTTTGCTGACAAAGACGTTGAGTGAGTTTCAGGGAGCGTTTCAACACACTTGGAAGGGCACAAAGTGTTGTTTTCAGCAATTCAGCTTAGACATGGTTCTAGAAATTTTTTTTTTTTTTTTTTTTTTTTTTTTTTTTTTTTTTTGGTGCAGGGTCTCACTATGCATGCAGCCCACATTCATAGTGATCTTCCTGCTTTTTGCCTCCCATGTGCTGGGATGACAGGCGCGCGCCACCGCGCCCGGATTGCATTGCCGGCTCAGCGCACCCGAAGGCGGGGCCAGCGCGGCTAGGGGAACCAAGGATCGAACACTGGTTCCTACGCTTATCTAAGCAAGCGCTTAGTCCGCTGAGCTATACCGCCGGCCCTGGTTCTAGAAATTTTGTAGGCTGAATGGCACCAGCTCCTACCTCCATCAGTTGTTCCACGTGACAATAGTAATTATGATGATGAGTAATAATAGCAGTGGCCACGTATGGCTCCTTACTCTGGGCTACGTGGTCCAGCACAATGTTCTGTGTCTCTTATTTCTACCCTATGAGGTATTATCATTCTTATTTTATTAATGAAGGAACTGAAACATAAGGAAGTTAATTAATGTGTCCAGGATTTATACCCAAGTGGTTCTGACTTTAAAGTCTGTTTTCTACCTACTCTGAATCTCTTTCCATTTACCCTTGATCAAATGACATATGTCCTATTTTAAGGACAGACATCTATGGAGACCTAATTTGTTAATAATGATTATTTGGAATTAAGATGATCATTTACGTCAAATACCATGATACTCTGCTCTAGATTTGTGTGTCTCTGGTAATGTCTTTTACTGTAATAATTTTTTTATTTGGTCATTAATTATATATTTGTTTATTCCTCATTTGTGGGTAAATATTCATCCATGGTTGGCAAGTTGGAGTCAGGTCAGGAGCCAGGATAGGACAGGCTCAATATTTATATCCCAGTAAACCAGGTTTAACCCCAAGCACTATGGTTTTAGTCTGGTGTGTTGGGCCTGCCAGATAGCTCAGCAGATTACAGTGCCTGCTTAGCCAGACTCAGGGCCAGGGTTCAGTCTCTGCTGCCACATGCCCCACTGGTCCGGCCCCTGGGCCCCGCTGAGCTGGCCACCAAGACCAGGCATGGTGGCACGTGCCTGTAATCCCAGCTCTGGGGAGACTGAACTCAGGAGGATTACTACAAGTGTGAACTATGTAGCAAAACACTGTACCAAATACATTTAAAAAAAAAAAAAAAAAGGATAAAATCTGATGAAAGCTGATCAGGATTGCTTCAGCTTCATCTTACTCTGAATGAAAGAATAGGCAGTTCAAATACACATACATGGAGAATGGGAAACCATGTGAGCAAGTGCTGGTGTCCAGTGCTTCCCTGGGCCTTTACAGACCCACAGCCCATGGCCTCAGCAGCCATCAGCCAGGAAGTCCACCAGAGGACACGGCCACCTGAGTCTTCTAAGATAAAACCATTTAAGACCTAAAATAGGTTGTCCATTCGTTTGGTAGATGCATAGATGTAGATATATATATATATATATATATATATATATATATATATATATATATATATATATCTTCATGCTTTTTGTTGTTTTTGTCTTTATCTTTTATTTATTTGGTAGAAGGTCTTGCTACACAGTTCTAACTCTTAGTGTTCCTCCTGTCTCAGCTTCTCCACCACTGGGATTACAGAGGTAATCTCTGTAACATGCCCAGTCTCAGTGGCTGGCTTGGTGTGGGGCTGGCATAGCATGTGATACTGGGGATGGAACTGGGTCCTTGCACTTGCCAGGCAGGCACTTAGACCACCAAGCTATCTTCCCAGCCCATAAATATCTTTTAGGTCACTGATAAGGCCACTTGTACAGGTTCCAGGGTGAATTTGTGGGCATATCTTTTAGGGGCAACCTTCCAGCCCACTCCAAAAGAGAAAAATGATATGAGTGACTTGCCCTTAGGTCATGGTAGTCAGATGGTAAAACATGGTTAGACCATATCAGGGAGGAGCCATTCATCCCATCCACACCCACTTACTGGATACCTTCTGTTTCTAAGCAGTGGGCTGGTGCTGGAGTCAGCAGGGAAGCCGCAGGTGCAGCACTCACCCACCCGGAGCTCACATGACTGTCCAGCAGGAAAACTGGATGTTGAGTAAATGTGTCGAGGGCTGGAAAGGGGCCTGCACAAAACAGACCTGGCCTAGTCAGAATAAGGATAGAGTAACTCTCTGTGGCTCTGAGCAGAGGTCATGGAGGGGCTGGAGAGTTCAGCAGAGTGAACTGAATTTGTGGAGCTCCTGGTAACGCTGTCTTTAGAGAACTGTGTGTCCATCAAATTGTCTCAAACCACCCAGAACACACCCCTGCCCATTGGAAACTTGCTAACACATCTGCTTCCAAAGTTGGCTTTTGCATGTGTAGTAGCTTCGAGCAGGCACCGGCTTCCTGCGGTTAGAGAATTAACTCCAGCCAGAGCAGCCTCTGCTCTTGAGCAAAACTGATGCTTAGCAGTATCTAGGAGACACTTCCTGGTCCTTGTCTCAGTCCAAGAAACCAATATTTGTAATCCCAAAGTTACATTATTGGAACCCCATCAAGTTGATTTCAATCTACCACTTTCCATGCAACCCATGGTGAAAATGAGGACACTAAATTACATTTTTAATCATCAGGGAGTTGAGGGGCTCTAAGTTCTGCCATGACATGGCTTTCTGGAACCAAGAGCATGACCCAGGGGCTCACCCAGTTTTTATTCAGTGGAGGAGTGGCTTGAGGATTGACTGAGAATTGTGGGAAGTAGGTGACTACTGTGAGCTGAGCTAGGTGGGCGGCCTACATTTACCTCTGCCATATGCAGAGAGGATATGCAGAGAGAGTAATCTGCATTATATAGTATTTAATGTTTTGGGAAGTCTAGGGCTTCAGCTTTGATGTAGTCTTTCAAGCCCCAGGAAATCATAGCCTCTATCTCAAGGCTCGATCCCAGCTGGCAGCACGGAGCATTAGCTCTACCATCCTGTCTCCACCCGGCTCACATTAAGGAGCATCAGACTTACCAGGGAAACACATGCCACCTTCAAAGACTATCACCAGCACTCAGCTAGACCAATACACATTACTTAAGGCCAACTGAAGGATAAACAGAAGTCCTAGCCAGCTCTGTACATAACAATACGAGGAAATAGGATCAGACTCAGTCAAAATGGAGACAGTCGCTCTTCTTTCAAGGAGAGCTGCTCAGGGGTCCCGCACAGAAGCAAGGTTATACAGACTGCTGAGGCCGCCCAGACTGGCTCAGGTTGTCCTGGCTCAGCACATCCCATCATCCCTATAGCTCTAACATCACCCGATAGCGATGTTCCTAGTTAACAGGGCTTCAGGTAACCACGTTTCAACCTTTAAACTTCTTATACAAGCCCTAGTTTCACTTGCCAATTGTAGATATAAAAGTCTGATTACAGGAAAAGTTGCTTTCAGGGAAGTCTTTGATCTACATGATTCATACGATTCATTAGCATACCCCAAGCCCTGAAGATGTGAAGCAAAGCCAAAGAGTAAATGAAGAGGGAGCATGCCTTTTTACTGTGGACCTAATATTTGTAGGGCTCCAGAAAAGGTACACGCAAAGGCTTATTGGGTTAATAATATCCCTTTAGCCCGCAATCTTCCAAACAAGTGTACAGCAAAGGCTAAATAAAGGAGGCAAATGGAATGATTTTTAGGGCTCCAGGAGGTTCATATCCTCTCAGAATCAGACATTCTCTCAAGGCTAAGACCCAGACCTTCAGCCCATATTTATTTAGTTATCAGAAGAAGGGAGGGGAGTACTCAATAAGGGCTGAACCACTCAAGTACTGCTCCAAGTGAGGTATTAAGTTAATCCACCCAGGGTGAGATGCCTAACGCTGCAGTCTTTATCTCATTGAGGTTGGATCCAGGGATCCTTGGCTTGGGACCTTGTCTTATGCTTTGAGGTTTCACAGCTTTGCCTGCCATCACAGGCCTCAGCAGGGACAGCAACTCACAGAGGTTCACTTACTATAAGTCTGTTGCCCATCTCCAAACAAAGAGCCGAGGCCTTGGACAAGTTCACAAGTAAATATGAAAATTCCATTGGTTAATTTAATTCCTGCTCAGGGCTGCTTCACAGTGGTCTCCACCAGAGGACCACAGACTGTATATGTAAACATTTTAATTAAAAGTGAAGGATCAAGGTATGAGAGGCTAAAAAATGTTCTTTCTTCTACCTTAATAATCATAGCTTCATAATGAGCTGTATGCACAGCTCCCAGCCAGCAATCTGTCTCACTTTCTTCTAAGCCAGGTTCCACCCTGCACTAGGATGGGCTTTGTGTGCAGGCAAACAGACATTACATATCTAAGCATCATTCACACCCTCAGCTGGCTATCCATTGTGGCCTATGGTTTGCGTTCTGGAGGGTGGACTCCTGAGGTAACTTGGGTTGTAGGGAACTGACTTAGAACCATTACGAGGAAATCACAGCATCCTAGTTATCCAAGTGGTACAGAAGGGTAGATTAGGGAAAATTGAGTGGACATTACCCTTAATTGTTCTTCTCATGGGGTACATAGAGCTAGAGAGAATAGTCTTTGGTAGGGTTGACATTACATGCCACTGACTGAAAACAAAAAATGAGGAATGACTTGTAGGGACATCCTATCTTTTTCCCCCCTTCTCTTCTCAACATCCTGTCTTTTGTTACCTCCAGAGGTCTGCTTAGGTGAAGGGAAAGTGAGTCTAGGTACGTCCAGGAGGGGTCTGCATTTCCTGTGTTGATCTGGGGACTGCACTTCCCAATCAAATTGTGAGAAACAATTTCCCATTAAAAAATGGAATGTGGAAGCTTCCAGTAAATTCTGTAACAAAAGAAACATCTCAGTCTTGGAGACACTTGTGGGGGGAAGCTTGTATTATACTCCCATGCTGACAGCTGAGTACAGCTCAGCACCTACCTCTTGATCAGGATCTGGTGCAACTTTGTGTCTTATCCCTGTCGTGTTCTGGTGAGGAGATACCGGAACACCTTCCTGATGAGCTCATAGCCAAGGGCTCATCTGTCCACACAGAATACAATTTTCCCTGGCAGGTAATAAAAAAAAAAAAAAAAACCAAGGACACAGGACAGAGCCTCTAATCCACATGTTCCAAAATGGGGTTTTCTTTCTAAATGATGTATTTCATGATTCATTCAAGCAGTTTATACTTACTGAGAGAATATTGATGCCAAACACTGCAAGACAGTAGGTTTTTCCATCATGGAGTCTGGTACAATGCAGGTCGAACACAGCCACTGCTCTCTGTCACCTTGAGCCCGGTTGAAGAAAGAAAACCATCAACTAGTGACAACAGGGCAATCTGAGATATACAGAAGATCGTATCTGCTACACGACTTCCTTCAGAGGCCAGGGAGTGGGCCACATACCCCTCTTCCAGTGGCTGACGGTCTCAAGCAGATGTCAGCAGTTGGGACCAGACCCAATATACCTGCATGATGTAAAGGACAGAACCGATGTACTCCTCACAGAAGCTATTCCTAACACATTATTCAGGGCAACAAATGTGCCAAGCACTGGTTGTATGTTGGGCACTGCACTAGCATGAACAAGCCCATGGCCTGATACACTCCACAAACAGAAATGTTCATAGGCAAATCACATAACTCTGGAATCCCAGGACTAAGATCTAGAAACTAAGGAAAACCCATGGGATCTTAAGTTCGAGAACTTAGAGATGTATTTTTTTGTTTACACAATGTATCTGCATTTTTCTTCCCATCCTTTCATAGACCCAAGGACTGTATTTATAGGAAGATCAGTGTAGGAGGATTTTGAGGCCCTAGACCACTGTATGTGTGGATATCTATATGGATTTCTTTCATCATTTTTCATCTGTGGGCTTCCAAATAGATTTGCCCACCAAAATTGTCATATTTCTCTTTTCAAAGTAATACTCCATTTCCATCCTATCTAATGAATTGAGGACATACATAACTAAAGACTCAAGGCTTTTGTGAGTATTCACTAATGACATCACACTCAATTTACAAAATTTGCTCACTAGAAAAGAAATGTTAGATGCAGTGACACATCAGAGGTGAGGTTCCATTACACTTCACAAGTGGCATCAGACCACCAGAAGTCCTGACCCAGAAGTTAAACATAGACTAATTAGGGGATAAACTTTCAGAAACCTTTGCTTAAGGGGGGATTCTCCCTATTTTAACCAATCCTCACTAATTCCATCGGTGAAAGACCATTCCTAGAATCCATTATTCTGATTGACAAAACACTAGTCTCACCAAATCAAGACCTACGTAGGAGTGTTAATTAGCAACATCTGGTGTGAATCAGAAGTGTGGATAGGAAATGAAGCTGTTGTACTCATTACCTCTCAGATGTGATCTTTTTAAATAAAATGTTATATGATAACCTTGAAATGTGCATTCTTGGTCCAGGAATTAGCAGCTTCAAAGGTAGAGTTTAAAAATGTATACACCATAGGTCACAATCTTCATATTAAAATATTTTAAAGAAAATTGCACACGCCATGCTGTACAAATGAAGACGTGATCCACTCATGAACCAAATATACGAGGACTGACTCTAGCACTGGGGGAAAGGAGCAGGAGGTGTATTGAGATATCCTAGGAATAAAGTCCCATCATTATTTTCCTTTTTTCTCAACAGCCCACTGTCCGTCCTCCTGGGGTTTTTAGGCCTGTGCAACACTCACACTAGATTTGAGAAAAAGATGTGAAAAGTCAGAGCACCCAAGGAAAACTGAATGGTCAACACCAGCCTTCCTAGAAACAGGACTTTTTTTAAGAGTACAAAATAGAGAGAGAAATAAAAAATAGTGTTAGAAATGATACAAGATTTCACTAAACAAAGTAACAGAAATTCAACAATGGTTGCTGTACTACATGATGCTATCTTCAAATTAGTTGTTCATATTACCAGATACAAACATTTAAGATTCTTTTTAAAAAAAAAAAGATGTTATAAGAAATTCAAAAGAGGAAAAAAATCAGAGTTAAAAAAATTAAGTATTAACTGCTACTTTCAAAAGACCAGCAGAACTCGACAATACAATTGTCCTAACTATTCTGCATATATACCCAAATACATAGCACTACAGAATTTGGAAACTGGGGCAGTGGTAATTATTCTCCTTCTGAGCAGTCCTGATTTTTAACTTGGTTCAGGCCTTGACTTTATCCCAACATTCTGATGCCTACCCAGAAGTGTTTCACACACACACACACACACACACACACACACACACACACACTGTGCTCTTCCTCCCTTTGTGGGAAATGCACTGATAGCATTTCTTCTCTCCTTCCCTTCACTCAGAATCTTACAAACAAGAGCAGAAGCAAACTCAGAGTAATAGCCTGTCATTGAAAATTAGGTACAAAGTCCTCTTTCCACTGAAAGGCATTAGTGTGGCAATGTTCCAGGAGGTAAGTGGTTAGGAGAAGCAATTCTCTAAGTGATCTTGCTCTCCATGGGGATCAGAGCTGGGAAAAGGTCACATGACACTTCCCAGGATCAGTTTCCCCTTTGGAAGCCAGGATTCAGAGGGATAGCTATTACCAACCAAGGGAGTGTGGCTGATCAAATTAAGAAATGTGTTTTTAAATTCAATTACACCCAGTGGAAAGGGCCTAGTTAATGCTTGGAGAAAAATTATACCTAGTCTATAAAGCCTAACATTTTAAAACCCAATTTTGCACATTATTCTAAAGGTTAATACAAAATCTTTCTTCCAAATGGGAAGTTAAATACAGCCAATAGAAAGAAGGCATCTGCTGACTGACTGAGGGGCTTATCAGTCTGTATGAGTTCATTAGTTTTAATTAGCATGATCATTCATGTTGCATTAACAGTTTAGTGAAGGAAAGTAATTACTCACACATTGACAGTATTAGATGGAAAGATTAGAATTCATTTTCCAAAAATGATTAGCATTTGCCAATTAAAAGAATCCTTCTCCATGCCAGCAGCCCTGTGACCTTCTTTCACCCAAAGATCACTTAAATGAAACATATTTTGCATCACAAGGTGGAGCAGGAAAAAATGAGAACTGAAGGCTCCACTTATTCTTAGTGCCTGCTCGCCCAACACAGCAAGTACACAGGTCGTGATGAATTAATAATGTGCCAAGACTTGCACAGTCAAGCAATTTGGTCTCTTTGCTTTATCCCCCTGTTCCCTTTGTGAGTGGGTAACAATTTTTCCAGTACATGATACAAGATGAAGCCAAAAGGAGGAAACAGGAGATTGCAGGTGGACGGCCCATTGCTGGTTAGCGAGTTGGACCCTATTCGGAATGCCAACGTGGGGCACGCTCCGCTGGCTGCTCACGCTGCCTGCAGCAGCCCAGGTGCGTGTCTTGGACCTTCCTACTGGTTCTGACTCTACACTGAGGCATCTTACCCTCAGCTTAGCTTAAGAGACTTGGGCAGTGTGGCCCAGTTGGGCTCCATATGCACCGGATTCCCTCTCTCCATCAGTCTTTCAGAAACTTCCTGTCACTTCTTAAACATCCTGTGTGCCTTCTTATCTGACTTCCTCAAGCCTGCTGTTCTCCCTGTTGGCAAGTCCTCTGCCAGTTTTCCTAGAGAGGTCATCCTTCGTGCTTCAGTATGAGCCAGTGTCACCACACTCTGGCCTCAACAGCTACCCCTAATAGTACTTAATACTATGTACTGAAGTCGTCGGACTGTCAGATTCTTGTGCCCAGAGTCCTCCTTCAGTACGAGGCTGTGGGGGTTTCATGAACCTCTCTGGATGGCAAAATCCTCAAATCCTATTTATAAAATGGCCTATAATTTGGGAGACTCATAGATATCCTTCTTAATATATTAAATCATGTCTAGATTATTTATTATAACTAATGTATAAGTGCTATGTAATTATTTATTAGATTACATATTGTTTCAGGCAGAATGACAAGAAAAAAATTCCATACACATTTAATCCAGATTTATTTTTTCAAATATTTTTTAATCTGTGGTTCATTAAAATCATAGATGAGGAAAGAAGGGGCTTACTATACTGCACTTTGTATTTTATTATAATACACAAAATATTAGGGAGCTTGTGAAAGAGGAACAAGCATCCTCTTCTCCATTCTCAACCCCTTCAGTTGTTTCACAAATGCTCTCTCCCTTCCCTCATTTTAAGCCCCAGCTTACTGAGACCAGCAGCATCACACAGGAGGCACCTGAGACATCTGCATCTTCCTTCACCTCTCTGCCTCTCCCAGTACCATTGCCAAAGGGAGCCAACCCTTGCTGAGGGCATGGCCTGGCTCCTGCGGTGGGCAGGCTTCTCAGATGGCTACCTGTGAAGGACACTGGCAGGACCGGAGGGAAGAAGAAGGGACACAGGCGTTGCTTCTGCGCTTCCTTCCTGCTGTGATGTCCTAATTCTGATGTTAGCTACACAGATCTGAGCAGAGCAAATGGAAGACAGGCTGGGGAAGGGCACAGGGAGAATAACTTGTCCAGCTTCACTTCTAAAGTGGGATTTCAGGTCACCCCGTCAGCAGGGCTCAGCCCTGAGTCAGGAGGTTCCACGCTTGGCTCTAGGCAAGGTCTGGTTCTCCAGGATTTCACAGCGGCCTGCATTCTGCCAGGACACTGCCTGTGTGTGAATGTCACTCAACTGCTATGGCAAGGGGCAGTCAGGCTTCAGTGTTAAAGTCACTGAAATCTTCACCCTAGACCACACCAAAATGGAAAGGCCACCCTGAAATATCACTTGACTTTGCTTTTAATGCCATTTTGCAGACTCTACTTTATGTGATCTGCTAACAACCCTTTGAGGTAAATATTTGCCAATAAGAAAACTGCCTTAATCAAGGCTGCTTGATAAACAAAGAGGGAAATCTCTCCACATCCCGCCTGTGATCTTCCCAGTCTACACTTGTTAACGCTTTTGTCTGATCTGGGTTCCATTCCTAGCCTCCTCCCTTTATGAGCTGTGCAATTTTGGACAAGAGTCTCAATCTTTCTATGTGCCCGTTGCTTCATCTATTTGACAAGTACAATGTGTTCCTTTTGTGGTTGCTGTGAAGACAATGGGAAGGCAGAGAGTAGAATGCATCAACATCTGGAATTTTTCACACCAGCCCAAGATGAAGTGCTCTTGAGCACAGAAGAAGAGGGTGATGGCTGCTCACAATCACAAGGGGGAGGGCACACACACAGGCAGGGACAGATCTGGGTCACCCCAGGCCACCTCCACCCCGAGCTTGTCATCTCAGTGCCATGTGCCTATGCACACGCTTATGTACAGTGAGCCGTGAGTGAGTGGGTCTGTGTGCCTGCCGTGTGTACACATAGACACCGGGAAACACAGGGAATGTCCGGGGTGGAGGTGGCTGAGACACAAGTGGTGTTGTACCCAATGTGATTGTGTGTTCTGGACTTGGGGTGACTTGTTGTGTACTGAGATGGCTGGGGAGGAGGACCAGGCAGTAAAGTACTATACTTTGGAAGAGATTCAGCAGCACAAAGACAGCAAAAGCACCTGGGTGATCTTGCATCACAAGGTGTACGATTTGACCAAGTTTTGGGAGAGCATCCGAATTTTGAGGACATCGGTCATTTGTAAATTCAATGTTGTGGAAGCAATTACACTGGGGAAAGTCATTAAACATGCAGTCAGTGCAAGAGGGCATTTGCTGCACACCAAGCTTGTTAAAGATGTGAAATCAAACTTAGACAAACTTAAGTGGGCTATGTGGGGAAAGATTTGGTAGTGAGTCCTCAGTTTATATACATAGATTGCACACTGGGGAGGATCCCTATGCATATAAACAGGAAAGCATTATTGGACTTTTTAAAAAATCAACCACAAGAAAGAAGTCAATGGACAATAGCCCTGTACATGTAAGCCTATTTGGAAAAACTTGGGAAAATTTTACATCTTTCATCACCTGTAAGCATATATGAAAAGTTTGATGTCCATATTTGTTCATGTACTTTTAACAGAATACATGCCCAAATGGAGATATCCTTGACTATATTTATTTTTTTCGTTTTTCAGTAAATCATTTGTAAATAACAACAAAAAAAACCACATAGGCACCTGTACGTTTTTATATGTATACACAATTTTATGCACCTGTTGCACACATGGCCATACTCACATGCATGATGATGTGAGTGTGCACACATGTGGGTGCAAGTGTATGTTTGTGGAAGCTGTAAAGGAGAGGAAGCCAGGAAGGGCATCTCAGCTCCATGCCAGGAGAGAGGAAAACTCTGGCAGCACATTGGTGAGTGCAAAAGATGGATTTTCATCTCATCCTCTGTACTTTGGGATTGAATAGAAGCAGGTGAGGAGGCAGATGCCAGACAGCTGGAGTCCAGGACTCATTGGCAGATAGGGCAGAGGGACAGTCTCCTCCTAAGGGTAGCTCACATATCACTGCTGGTGAGGGCCTTATGCCTGGAATGCACTGCAGAGCTGCTACACCCCCTGCAGGACCCAGATCCTGTAGGGAAATCCAGTAAGTGCTCATAGGTGCAGAGAGGGAAGGAACGAAGGCAGGTGTGGCTGGGGAGGAAAGTAGGTGTCCCTATATTAAGAGTCAAGAAACGCAAAAATGAATCTAGTATATCTCTTGCCAGCTTTGTAGCCTCAGGCACGCAACTACTGATACCCATTCCTTCAGCTAAAAAATATGAATTACTCTTCTCATGGCCCATGGAGGATCCTTGTCAAGCGATAATTAACTATAATTGTATCAGTGCTGTGTCAGCCACACCAAGGGGAGGCTCAAGTGTCTATGTTGCTCATAGTTGAGCCCTAACAGGCCGTGGTCACAACAGGCACTTAGCACCTCCTGATCAGCACACCTGATCGGAAGGTGCCATCACAGATCCTCAGGCTGCTGAGGACATCTGTGGGCACGCTACCATGAGGAACAGGAGGTCTGGCAGTTGCCATGGTGGAGGGCGCCTGGAGATGAGACCTGGGAAAGCATCTCTGCAGCAGATAGCTGGGAACATAGCAAACATGTTCAGTGGGGCCACCTCAGGAGCCCCTGCTGGGGTTCCCTCCATCCTCACCCTCCACATATACATCACAGCCTTTGCTTCACCAGTTGCCTGAGGACAGGGTGAAGGGAGCCCAAAACAGCATGATTCCTGCAACACTGGGTAGACAAACAGCTAGTACAGAGATTTTATTCTAAAAATAACAATAGAATTAAGAAGCCCAGCGAGCACCATTGTCTGCACAAAAATGCCAACAATGTTAAGAAAGCAAACACAAAGAGTTTTTTTTTTGTTATTCCTTATGATTGATGACCATCATGGTGCTTGTTATCTGAAGGAGAAAATTGCCTATTTGCTTGGGTAGCTTGTTAAAGAATCAGAAAGACATGGATATTGCATTTTCTTGGATTGATTTTTCAGAATCTCAGCCCCCACCTCCCACAATGTTCCTCACTTGTTAAAGAAATGTGAAATGCCCTCTGTACCAGACGGGTTGTCTGCCTTGAACACTTAGGACACCAGTCAAGTTGTAGGTGGGGAGAGAGGTGGGCCTCACATCCCACTAACACGCTTCTCTTTCCTTCTAGTATGTGTCCAACAGACGGGCCGTCACTCAGAACACTGCGGAGCAAGGCAGCTTCCACCCTCACCACCTCCCCCACCATCACCGCCACCACCACCACCACCACCACCACCTGCGGCACCATGCCCGCCCCCACCTCCTGCACCACCAGGAGGTAGGGCTCCATGCCACCCAGGAGACGCCCTGCATGTGCCCCTTGTTCTCATGCCAGTGGGAAGGCCGCCTGGAAGTGGTAGTGCCCCACCTGCGACAGATCCACAGGGTTGACATCCTGCAGGGTGCAGAGATCGTCTTCCTGGCCACGGACATGCACCTGCCCGCACCAGCTGACTGGATCATCGTGCACTCCTGCCTCGGCCACCACTTCCTGCTGGTGCTCAGGAAGCAGGAGAGGCACGAGGGGCACCCGCAGTTCTTTGCCACCATGATGCTGATCGGGACGCCCACCCAGGCTGACTGCTTCACCTACCGTCTGGAGCTCAACAGGAACCATCGTCGGCTCAAATGGGAGGCCACCCCACGATCTGTCCTCGAGTGCGTGGAGTCGGTCATCACTGACGGGGACTGCCTCGTCCTCAACACCTCCCTGGCACAGCTCTTCTCTGACAACGGCAGCCTCGCTATAGGCATCGCCATCACGGCGACAGAGGTCCACACCCCAGAAGCTGAGATGTGAGGCCAGGAGATGCTGGACATTCACACACAGCCACCAAAAGACTCTGACAGGGCACCCTCAGCCTCCAGAGGCCAAAACACCAGACTCCTTTTTATTCTCTTCTTTCCAACCTTCATGGATTTGTTTTATTTTGTTTTGTTTTTGTCTCAGGTAATTTGTTGTATTTAGTGTTTTTATCTGCCATGGGCATTATATTATGTAAACATCCTGTGATTCAAGATCTTGCTGTGATGTCTGTCCTGCCTTGTTGGTATAGTTTCGTAGAATGTTTCTAAGATTTTATCAGAGTAGTAGATCCCACCACCCTCCAACTTCTTTCTCCACTGCTTCTCAAAGGAACAAAAGCCACCATGACTATAAACAGGCTGAAAGGAGATTTAGTGGCCAAATAGTTTCTTCCTTCTTTTTCCTATCAATTTCAGAAAGCTAAGGTGGCCCTGTGTAAAGACAGTGCACCTGGGGAAGGCAGCTGGCCAGTTCTGTGACAGATCATAATTCAGGCTAGCCAGGCATATCTGATGTCTTCTCAGAGCTCAGGGTTGAAGCCAAGCTACCAGGACACAAGAGGACAGGGTATCTTCTGCAGACAGGCAGCAATTGCTATCAGGGCTGGGGAGCGGCCAGATACTGAACCATCTTCTGTCAAGACTGGTGGCCTTGCTCTCAGCCCAGCCCAGCCCATTCTGTTCTGAAATCAAAGTCCTCATGTTCCTGGTATTTTGGGGAAAAAAAATACGTAGCTGTTTGTTGTGCAAATGATAGAAAAGGGTGGGAATTGATAGGGACAGAAAAATAAATAAGTAAACTTGGCCTTACCTTGAAGCCACTCTTTCTTCAGAGTTGCAAAATCCACCCATCCTCCCACTGCAGTTGTGCCCTCTTATACCAGGCAAAAGACCTGCTTCATTCTTGATGCTTCCTAGAGCAGGACCATATCCAGGCATTGAACACAAAGAACATGTGGGGTCACCCTGGACAGCGATGGCTGACCCCGACATTCATGCTCATTCATGCCTTTCCTTCTAAGATGCTTTGTGGCCCATTCATCAGGAAAGCATCACACCCACATGTGGCACAGTGCTCTCCTGGGCTGAGCGGTCCTTTTGGCACCCCATTCCCACACTCAGCCCCATTAATCAGGTCACAGCAGTGTGTGCTTAGTGCTTATTTTCCAGTAGATTGCCCTGACTGGCCGTCAGCAATCTTTTCTTTACCTTAAATACGTTCTCCTGAAAGACAGCACTCTCCCCGCAATGACTAGGTAATTCTGCAGCCACTCTTGCTATTACCCCACACCAAAGCACCAGAAGAAAGGATGAAGATTTGACAACAGTCCCTTTCACACACCTAGTAATTACTGGGACCCTGGTACAGAGACTATTCTGTCAGATTCCTGTGGGGAGACAACACATCTCACTCTCAGATTGAGACAAAAATCAAGCTCTGCAGCCTCAAGACAAAGATTGCACACTGCTCGCTACCAGACACACTACGCCAGAGTACAGGCTACTGACCTCCACTTTAGGAGAGGCCCAGGAGCCAACAGGTGCTGACAGGCACTGACTGGCTAGTGCTAGGGAGGACCTTCCACCTGGCACATGCTAATCCCCAGCCTTCTCCTGCAGCCGAAGACCCACTCAGCAGTAAGCCCGATACCTCTGAAAATACCAGTTCCTCTCCTTTCTTCTGATACTCAGTCGTTTGGAAAACATTTGTATAGTATCATAGTGAACCAGATAAAACCTCAAGAAGAACATGTTTGACATTATCAGTGCCTCAGGTACCCTGTAGACATTGCCTTTGCATTCTTCTGCCAAGTGACCTGAGCCAACCTGGGAATAACATAACTTGAGGTTATTATGGTACATAAGACCATATTCTGAATAAGTGCTGCAGGATAAGACCTTCTGTTTTCCTTCCTCGACACCTGTGAAATAAGGATAAGAAGTGTTTTCTCCACCTGTGGTGGTACTCCCAAGGAAATCTTTCTCTCCATACCCACGTGTGAGAGGTTGAAGAAGAAAAATTAAATGAACAACAATAAATCAAGAATAGAAAGTGGTAACAAAAGAGTCAGAGGGGGCTTTATGACTCCTAAAGTGGTCACTCATTTGAGTCTCAGATTAATCTTCATCAGTATCCTCAGTGTACTACACAATGTACTAAACAGAGGCCCACAGCCCTGGGATGACCTTCTTGAGGTCACACGTCAAATGGCTGGGCCATAAATAGAACTCAAATAAATCAATTGCAAACTTGGTTTTCTCAAAATAGAAAGACTGACCAAAATAATCACAACCCATTTCCTTGGTGGACTGTGAACCTGAGAATCACCACTGGTCGGGAAATAGGGAGGAAAAGACAGGGATTTGCTTTTAAAGGCTCGGGTCAACCTGCATCAGGCTGGGCCCAGGGAGGAGATGAAGGACAAGCACGGTGTCATCAGTGTCCTCCAGATGCCCTTTCTGTCTCTCTTCCTCAATTTCTGGACCTCTCATTCTTAGATTCCCCAGAACTCCTCACAGATCCCTGAGATAGGATTAGCTTCCCTCACTATTAAGCCAAGGTGCTAGACTTGAGGACAACCTCTAAGGAATATTTGCATTTTAAAAGAAGATAACAAAAAAACAAACAAATAAATAAAAGAAGATGCCGTGGAGAAGCAGCAGCACTCACCAGTGAGAGACGAGTTGCCCATCCTTGAACTTCAGCCTCTGTGAGAACGATTCATCCAGGGCTGTGGTCAGAGGGCTGCGCCTTCCCCTTGAGGCCAACCCCACATAGATGGCTGATGGCAAACGGAGGTCAGGCTATGCAATGAAGACTGCCTTTACCAATCTGTCCCCACATAAATTTATACCTTGTACAGACCCCTTCCCTACCTATGGTAACTGCAGACATTAATCAGGATGATAATCATGATAGTGCTCATGACTGCAATTGACTGAGAGTTGATTATATGACCCAGGGAGCTAGTATCTTTAAATATGTTATTTTGTGTCATCCCTGTCAAAAACCGATAAAGCTGGTACTGTGTTATAGGTGAGAAATGCTCATGTGAGAAACAAGCCAAGAGAGGTTAGGTAACTTTGTTAAAGCCACTCAATTAGCAAGTAGCAAAACTGGCTCCAAATTTCAGGCTTCTGAGCAATAGTAACCATGTCATTTCTATGAATTTATGGACCCAAGACTCTGAAGAACTCACACAGAAAATCTGACTGGTATAGAATCCTTTTAGTGTTTTAGTACTATATGTACCCTTTCGTTTCCCTTTTTCTTCCAGTCCAAAACCCAGAGGTACACTAGAACTGGCTTGTACTGTGATTGTTAAATTTTTAGGAATTTTGCAAAGTGATTATGTACAGCCATTGTTAAAAATGTAATTATATAAATTTACAATTAAATAAATTATATTTAATGCAATGGTAATAAATATTCAAAACTCATCACTTCCTAATCATTTTACCATTATTTCTGTGTTCCTGGGGTTATTTGCATCTAGCACATCTGTAGGATGAACATGCTACCTGCAGTGGTGTTCTACAGTTCATCTTCCAGCTCCACAGTTAGTGACTTCATGATGACAGTTTAAAATTAAAATTTATACCATGGAAAATATCCCTTATTGTGGCTACCCCCTTACACACACACACACACACACACACACACACACACAATGCCAGTTGGTAGATATTTACCACCATTCTACTGCCTAGACCTTGTCACACACAGAGCAGGGTGGGAAAAGGGCACTTTTTGGAAGAGGAGCAAGACCTTAGGGGCCATACTGACAGGGACACAGACAATGGTTACAGAGCAAGTTACTGAAAAAGCACAAACCAACTGAAAAGAAATTCTGAGCTGCTAAGCAACTTCAAGAGATCCCCTGACAAAAAGCTCTGCTACACTATCTAGACCCCCTTTCTATTGCTTTTAGTATGCAAAGTTCTGTTTAAGGGTTTTCTTTCACAAAGCCAGCCTTCTGGAAGTCCCAACCCCAAAAAGGAAAACAAGGTCCTACAAAACTGAAATCTCCTCCTGTCACCTGCTCTAGGTCCCTCTCCCAACTTCTTCCTTATGTGCAGGCCAAAACACAATCTAAAGGAAGGTTGTATTTCAAAATTAGATATTGTAAGCATTAAACATCTTACACAAAGCAAGTGGTAGTTTTAAACATCACATAAAATGTGTTAACACAAAAGTAGGACCCTGATATAACATGAATCTGATGAAGAAAAAATAATGACTCAAGGGATTTCACATGGACAACAGAACACCTTCTTTTCTTGCCTCAGTTACCGTGATATGAACTATGATACTTCAACTTGACTTGAGAAAGAACCATCTAGCTGATTAGTAAAGCTCTGAGTGACTGTGGAAGACTGACGTGTAGGCCACAAACTAAGGAGGGAAGACCCACCCCAGAAATAGCACAAGCTTGTAGCCTGGACAGAGACAGAGGGAGAAAGGGAGAGAGAGAGAGAGAGAGAGAGAGAGAGAGAGAGAGAGAGAGAGAGAGAGAGAGAGAGAGAGAGAGAGAGAGAGAGAGAGAGAGAGAGAGAGAGAGAGAGAGAGAGAGAGAGAGAGAGAGAGAGAGAGAGAGACAGAGAGAGAGACAGAGAGAGAGAGAGACAGAGAGAGAGACAGAGAGAGAGGGAGAGACAGAGAGAGAGAGAAACAGAGACAGAGAACGAGAATGAGAATGAGAATGAGAATAAGGATGCCTGCACTTTTACTCTGAGAGGCTCCAATCCTGGACACAATATTTGGATGTTTCTCTCCAGCTCTTTCAGGGCTGCTCTAGTGCAGACTCTCTGGCTCTCTGACCCAGACTTGCACCAGGATGGGTGCAGTAAGCTCCAGGTCTTTGATCTTCATGTGGATCTTTTGTCCCCCAAAGTACAGATGGCCAGTTTGTATTCGTCTAGGTATGGTCTGGTAGACAACCACTGAAACACTTCTATTTCTGATTCTATAAGCCTATTTAGTAAATCTTCTGTATAATCATACATACATTAAATCTGTTCCTCTAGTGAATCTTAACTAATATTTTCTTCACTGTAACCGAACACAGGCCCTGCAGGGTATGCCTCCCACTTAGGCAAAACTCACAGGGCACCGTGGGCTGTATCTGGAAGTGAGCAGACCTTCACAGTCACCAGTGAGTCCGTGACTAATCCCAGTGGCTTCCACATAAAGGACAGCATTAGCAGGGCTTGCTGAGGCTCCCACTTGGATCCCACTTCAGCTGCAAAAGCATCACCAGGGCAGTCTCCAAGTCAGATTGTCAAGTTTCAGGCTCTGAAAGTTTTCTCAAAACTTAGTAAACTCCCATTATGTTAACCTGGGGAATGGCCAGCTAAAGAAACACTTCCCTGAACTGAGATCCAAGAATCTAGTGTAGCTAAGCACTGATTTCCTCGATATCCAGCTGTCACATGCATTACCCACATGGGTTAGAATTTGTCTTTCCCAGTACTGTATGAAAAGCTTTCACTTTGAAGGTACAATACTATAAATATTCCCATTCCTCTTATTTTAGGTATGGAGACAAGAAAAAAAAAAAGAAATTATCAAGCAATTTCTTATCTTTAGATTATGTCTATAAAATTTTCCAGGCTCTCTTATGATGTTAAAGACAAGAAGCAGCAGGAAACTTAGAATGCTACTTTATCTCTACCCTATCTCCCATGGAAAATGGCATTAAATTGCATTTGACATTGTTTCCTTCAACTCCTTGGCATTTCTTTTTGTTGGTGGTGGTGGTTGTTTTTCCCACACAAGCTATCATCCAACATGAGAGAATTGCAGTAACGTGTCATCGGAAAAGTGCAATTATCAGAAATTTACCAGCTGCCATTTTTGAGTTATGTTTTATTATCTTCCTCCCCATTTCAATTTTATCTCCATTTTAAAGCCATAATTGAATGAAAGGAAGAAAGGCTAGCAAAGATAAATAGCAGCCCCAGAAACTAACTCACCTCCAATACATTTCAGCAGCCAGTGAGTGCATCACTGAAAAGAGGAACCAAAGCTTTTCTCTCTGCAATGTAAAGACAGAGCAGGCTTCACTGCCCCCATACCTCCCAAGGCCCCTTATCTCAGCTGTCCCCTGCCTCTGCCTGAGGACACTGTCCCTGAAATTTACTTCTGGGTCTATCAGATCAGTTGTCAAAGAAGCCTTCATGCTTTAATTCTTTAATTTCAGGCCACTGTTAGTTACTCCCAAGATCAGAATTGAGCAAGAGTTCTAATCCTATTGCCTGTCAATTCATTTTAACCTCAATCTTCTTCTCTACCTCCCTATTCCCAGAACCTGTTTCCTGCTTTCACAAAGGCTTAAAGAAAGTGCCTTGAATGGATCTTAGTGATCAAAACTGACCACATGGCCAGCATGAATATTCATGAGCCAGGGCTCTTTTCAAGCCTCCAGCCTAAGGATCATGCTGCACCCCACCAGGGCCCAGTTGTTTGACCATTACCTCAAAACAGCCTCGAAGGCCTGCACCAAGCTTACTTAGTGAGGCCCAACCTGACCCCACCCTGGGATCTGGGATTTGGTTCCCAAAGTTCAGTAGGCCAAAGAATTACTTAGACAATTTGATTTCTGCACCCCAGATTCTGATTCAGGAAAGGAGCCTAGGATTCTGATTTTTAACACTGTCCCTCACAGGATAATCATGGGGGCATTTGGCTATACAATAGGCTTTCAAGTTTCCAGATAGGTCTGTTGTGTACAGGACCTACTGAAAACAAAGAAGGTGAAGTCACCCCTGGAAGATAGCTGCTGCCTTTGTAAGAGGGAAGGAGGCACAAAACAGGTGAGTGCAGAGGGCCATGGCTGCATTCCAGTGGGGAAGCTGGAAAGCCAGAATCTGAAAAGGACAGAGAGGAATTTTGGGTAGGAGTCCTTCATGGCCTCGTTAGAGAGAACACTTCATCTGTCATTGGGAATGGCACGGGAACATTGCGGGAGCAGAGGAGCAGGGAGAGGAGTTGGGCAGACATGTCAGGAAACGCGAGCCCCTCAGCTCTGCCAGTCAAACCAGCCTGAAGTGGAACAAATAGTCCTGAATGCTAAGTGACACTCCCCACAGTCTAAGGCTGATGAAGTGACTGCTGCGTGTAGATCCCCCCTGAGTAGAAAGGGCTCGCCCAGTAAATCCCTCCTGGGTCAGGATAGTAATTCATATTTAAACCTCTGCTCCTAGTTCTGGCAAGGAGCAAGCTAGCAAATCTCTGGGGAGGCACTCATTCATCCTGAAAATCTCCTCTGGCCATGAGCAGGGGGCCGTTCTAGTCCCTCCCTGGGGAATGCAAATTATTAGATCTCTTACTCCTCCCCACCCTAAGCCCCAGCAAGCCTTGCTGATGGGGTGAGGGAGAAAGAAATTGCTGAACTAGTGCCTTATTAACCTAGAGGGAGACAAGATAGACTGCACTTGCCCTGCAAGGGGGCCAGTGGGAAAAGCATCTATTAAGTTTCAAGGTTGGGGGCTTTGATTACCACCCAGCTAGAAGGTAATTGAATCTTCCATTCTCTCTGCCTCTTTTCTGGGTTCCAATTTCACTCCCATTAGTACACAGGAGGTGAACGTTTCAGTTAAATCTGACTTTGCAGTATTAACTTTTAAAAAGATGACATGGAAGTCCAAGGAAATAGCATTAATTTGGAAAACAAAGAATTACAATTCCAGTACATTGACTCATGTGTCCTGTAAGGGGACCCGTAAGGAACGTGCAGAGAAATTTTTTGTTTTGTTCTATAAATAGAGCATTTCTATAAATGTCAATTTTGGAGGCAATTCATAGCTAAGAAGAAACCCTGGATCCCCATCCCTGAAGGGTTAGGGCACTTCCAGGTGAGACGCGTCAGAAGCCAGGGTGCTGACTTTACCTGTTTGTTTAAGTCTGTTGGAAAGTGCTGTAGTTTCACCCTTAGCAGGCCTGAGTGTAATTATGTTGTGGTCTCCCAACTCCACTTTAGAAACTCTTAGGCTTAGGACTTTCATTTTAAAGGACAGACAATTCTGAGAATTATAGATTTTAAAAAGTTGCACATGGTGGTACACACCTATAATTCCAACACCCTACAAAGCTGACGCAGGGGGATGGCAAGTGTAAGCTCCACAAAGTCAGTTTAATAACTTAGTGAGACTCTGACTCAAAAATTTTTTTAAAGAAACTGCAAAAGGTCTGGGGATACAGCTCAGTTGGAAAGCCCTGGCTTCAAGCTCCAATACTAGTGGGGAAAAAAAAATCAAACTTTCCCAGAACATCCCAGACCAATTTATTCAAGATCTATTGAAAGGCTATGGGCCTAAATCTTTAGCTGTCTTTAACCTTTACCAGCCCAGTAAAAGGGTTCTACAGAAGAATAAAAAGCCCATTGTCACTGGAGGAAATTTAGAAAGGAAACTGTTGTCACCAGACATGACTTAAAGAGGTCACCAAGAATGTAATGTTGCTGACTTCCACCCAGCAAAAGAAGTTCTAGAATGCGTCATTAGGAGACTCGCTAAGGGCTTGTTGCACGGAAATCACAGTACACAATGCCAAGAAATAAAGGGCAGACAAGAGAGAGAGGGGCGTCATTTCTTGGAATGGGGAACAGTCAGGCTCCTCTTAAGTGGGTGGAAACTGTAGGGAAAGGTAGCGCACACACCAGAAAGCACTGGTCCATTTTACAAGTACAAGCCTAGGTTTCTTTGATGAGTAATTTAAACATTATTTAAATTCGTTCAACCTGCTCATTTATCTTAGGATCAAGGGGGCCAGGGAGATGGCTCAATGGAATAAGCGCTTTCCTGGCAAGCGTAAGGGCCTGAGTTCAATCCCTGGTTCCGCCAAAAAAAAAAACCTTAGGATCAAATTCCTGCTCTTTGTCAAGTAAGCCTGTCTATGGACTTCTAAGTGTTCCTGAGAAATGTGGGAGTGCGACGGTCTGAAAAGAAAGGAGGGTGACCTTTGCAGCATCCTCTGGAGCTTCACCAAGAGAGCTTGATGTGGATTGCCTGAGGTGACTGTGGGTGGGGCTCCAAACGTTGCAGCCTCCATAAAACACAATTTTTAATTATGACATTTTTGTCTTCTTCCTATCTTTCACTTCTTCCATCTACTTCAGAGACCACACACAGAGGAAGAGGAGGAGGAGGAGGGGGAGGATTAGTTGCAGGATGGGTACGGGGGTGCTTAGTAAGATATAGGAAACTCAGTTAAGTTTGAATTTCAGATAACTTAGTGTAACTATACCCCATGTGACGTTTAAAGCATATTTACACTAAAATAACCTTCAATGTTTTCTTAATACTTTTCTCATTGCTGAGACAAAATACCCAGCACCTCAAGTTAAAGGAAGAAAGGTTTCTTTCAGCTCACAGGAGGTGAAGGTTTCAGCCCATAATCAGCTGGTTCCAAGGCAGGGTGGCACATGGAAGAGGAGTATCAGGAGGAGAAATAGTCTTTAGCAAGCAGTAGCAGTGGCAGAACCTTTTTTGTCCCTTTATATTCCATCCATGGTACCTGTCTTTGGGTGGTGCCCCCTAGGGTGGGGTGCCCTGCACCCCAGCATCATATTTTGAATCCCAACACCATATCCTTAATCCTAACATCACATATCCTGATCCAGCCACCTTTGAAACTCCCCAACTATGACTACAAGAGGCTTCGGGGAGACATTAAGATAAAAGCATACAGTATTTACCTGAAATTCTAATTTTAAAAAATTATTTATTTTTTTATTTTCTGAATCTCACATACTCCAGGAGAGAAAAGTATATACATTGTTTTCACTTTATTGTTGAAGTAGAATCCTATTGAAAGCAAACAGTGGCTGGGAGAATCCTTCCCAGTTAACTCAGCCTTTGATCTAGGGAGCCAAAGGTATGACGTGTAAACTTTGACCACAAAGCTGTAAGGTCATGGGCTTACATTTTCTGACTGAACACTGTTGGGGTGGAGTTTGTCTCTGCATCTTACAAGACAAGTCTGGCTTTTTATCCCAGTCTCAGATAACAGAGGTAGTTAGGAAGGGGGAACTCACCAATTTAGAAAGTAGTCCCAAGTCTTTGTGTTCTATCAAGAGGAACATTTCAGGAATAAAGGGTACAAAGCATTGCTAAATACCTACTATGTCTGGGGTGTGCTGAAGGGTCCAAAGAGAAGCAAAGACTTGGTCTCTGCATTCAAAGAGGTTCTCAGTATACTGGAGACTAACCAAGTGCACTTATCCCTTATGGTATTGTCTAGCAGGTCCTTAGCAGCTGCCCAGTAAGAGCTGCTGCTCTGGCTTGTGAACATCTATAGACTTGGCCAAGTATCAATGCACTCAGATATAATAAGTAGCTTATTATTTTTGACAATAGGAACATCTTAGTGTAGGTTCCCTTAGCCCAGTTCCAATCAGATAATGCACAGTGCAGCTGCACATTACAGGGGAAGAGCTCTGATTTTATGTGGATCTATAAGCAGACCTGCCCATCCTCCCCTCTGGGGAGAGAAGAAAATTTTTACTACCCTGGAATGTATGAAAATCTCTCTGAGAAAGGATCTCTCTACTATTCAGCAACATTTGTTCAGAGGAGTCACTGTGTCCAAGCTCTCTTTTCTGGAACAATTGGCCATTTATACCTAGACATATAGAAATACGAGAGATCTATGGACAGTTTCCCAACAGCAACCTGTAGCCTAACTCATGCAAGAAAGAGTTAGTGGAAGATTTGAACTGATGTAGTTGAAGAGGAGTGTGGTGTCAGCCATTCTGATTGAAGAGTGTTTCATCAATGAAGAAGAACTTCAGATTGTCACTCAGATTGTCCTTGAAGAGCATGTAAATAACGTCCTGAACCACCAGCCCATTTTATACACAGAACAGCAGTCAGCGAACTTCTTCCCTAAAGGCTAGATAAAAAGTCATACAAATATTGTAGACTCTCTGGTCACTATTACAACTTACTAATATGTAAATTAATGGGACCTGATGTGTTTCAACACAATTGTATTCAAGAAAGAAAGAGTGGTTTGGATTTAACTTGTGGGCTATCGTTGGTCAGCTTCTCAATTAGAACACATAACTGCCTACATTCCAGCAGAGGCAATGGGTTATTGATTGCTGGAAGTGGCAAGAGGGATGTACTCAAGAAGAAAGGGATGGACAGAAAAGCACTGAAGAAGGAAAAGAATAATATAAAAACTATTTTAATGAGGTAGTTCTAACGGTCTTTATCACTCTGCAATTCCATGATTGTTAGAGATATGGCAGAGCAACTGTAAGCCACACAGGTATGCTGAGCTTTCTCCCAAATATAGGAATGAAAGCAGAGCCCTGTTACACTCTTATTCTTAGTATTCACTTCCTAGATTCTACAGGAGTGGAATAATGGGATAGGAAAGATTAAAAAAGTCTTTATTAACTCCAAAGACATGGAGAGGATCGAGGGCAGATGGGCAGGTAGATCCTCTGGCCTGACAGAAAGAAAGCTGAGGATTTTATGAACTTTTGTTAAGGGTACAGTTTGAGGAGGATGTTTAGGAATAGCTGAGGAGCTTGTCTTCCCCGAGGTGGTCACGGTGGGAAAGATGAAAGGAAATTGTACCCTGGGCTGAGTTGGAGAAGAAGCAGGGAGGTAGTCTCTGGGAAGGTAAGCTATTGTTTTAAGGGCTTCAGCCATGTTAGATGATCGCCATGATAGCTCAGCAATTCATACTAGGGCCAGAACCTATCATTACTCTTGTGATTTCTCTTGAAATAAATGATGAAGGGACCTTAAGTGTAATAGTGACCCATCCATTGATTGGGACTCCTGCAAGCGAATTCCCCAAGGCAGAAGGCAGGCAAAGTACCGGGACTATCCTGAGAAATCCAGTTCATCATGAGAGAGGCTGTCTTTGGCAAAGAATGCCACTGTACATGCATGTGACTGCTCAAGTATCTTTGTTGCTTTTTGTCCAGGATTTATTTTAACTAACTACGATTTAATCAGGTGAAAGAGCAGACACAGGAACAAGAGTTTATTAAAAGAGAGGGTTTGCCGCACTGCTCAGGCCATACAGGGAAGCATCAAGGCCAGTCAGGAGTACAGGAATGAGAGGAAACATGAGCAAAGCCTCGCTGTTGCTCTCATAGTTGGAAGTAGGGAGGTAGAGTGAACTTCTGAGCAGGTGCAGGATTAGTTGATTTGCACAATGTGAGTCAGACTACAGGAGCCCAGTGGATTGAGAACTTGTTGGACTGCAGGCCAAACAAATGCTCCCAGGTCAGTGGTCTGCTCCCTCTAGAAATAAATGAACCCTGGGAAGAACAGTATGACTCCCAGATTTATAAGGCCCCAAGATGCCAATGCACCATAAAATATAACAAGTGAAAAACATAGCTATTATATCCCACCTATGAAAATGCTTGCTGTAAGTGTCTGGACAGAAGAAACTAGATCCTAAAAGAATCTAATTCTTCTGGAGAAGGTCCTTTGCACTGAGTGATTATCTTTATAGAAAATTCTCCCTTCCCGCTTGGCTGGCCAGACTGTGCTAGCTGAGGATTGAAGCACAGACTGAGGCAGCAAAGCTCAGAAACAAAACGATTCACTAGGCAGAGCTGATTGTCCTGTGTGAGTAGCATCCCCGGATCAGGCAGCACACACTAGCTGCCCAGCTCAACACAGCAGCCCTGAGCGTGGGCTCCTGCACACACAGGAAAGGGAAGTACACCTGTCAAGGCTGTTGGTGGCAGACAGCAAACTCCTCTTTAGCTAGTTCAATGAGAAGACGATATCCAGTCATTTACATGAAAGCTAGAGCCGCACAGTACAGAAGATACACAGTGCTGCACAGGATCTTCTCATAGAAATGCCACCGCTATGCCTTTTCTGCTGGGCACTGTGGCGTGAGGCACCAGACACTAAGGTCTGGCCTGCAACAGCAGCTGACCCTGCCACTAGGCCTGGAAAAGGTCAAAACCCTACATCATAGGATGAGTCCTAAATGCTAGGGAAACTCTGGCTCTGTAGTTCAGAAGGCCAAACCGGCAACTGATTGGCCCTGGGTTACACAAACCAGTGGGCACCGAGTGCCGCCATCGAGGAGGACACACTTGAAGTTCTAAGAACAGAATCAGGAGGTAGAACCAACTCCCACTGAGACAAAGCCAGAGTTTCCTTGGCCGGCCCTATGTTCCCGTGGGCTGAGGAACAATGCTTGAATCATTTGGAGACAGAAGCAGCAAAACCTTTTTAAGCAGACAGCATTTTGCCGACAGACATATTCATAATGCAATGAACTAAATCACACTCTAAGTGCCACATATAATACTTATCACTTTAAGCATCCCATTGTGAATCCTTCTTCAAAGTGAATGACCATCCTTCTCTCTTTCATGTGAAACTGAATTTAATATATTGAACTTTTTAAAATCAACGCACACCATCCCATTGGAGCCTGTTAGAAGAATGGAACATCATAAATCTCACACACAGAAGTCATAAAAAGTCAGTTCTGGCATAAAGGCGTAAGTGCAAATGGAAACTGGCACCGGTCGTGGCTGTTATTCAGTTGCTGCCTTCCAAATTAAGAACTGGAACTCACCAGTTGGGACACAGAGGGAGTGAGCTACAGGAGCCTAGTACCTGACTGCACCACTTAGCAGCAAAAGCCCTGGGAGTTCTAAGTCACTGCAGACCGCAGCCGCACGCGTGCTATAAATACTCAGCATGATGCTGGGTGGCAGGAATAGGTAATCAATGGTCTCATAAAAGCAGTGCGCAGATGGCAATTAACACCTCACACGTCCCCAACATGCAAAGCAGAATTGCCAAGGCAGCAGTGTGGAGGGTGGGAGAGTTCCGTCCGAGCTTTGGCTCCTGTTTCTTGTTATTATTTTAAAATATTTTTGCCCTGAGAACTGCTGGCTATAAAAGGTTTCTCTGCCCTCTGACTCTCGTCTCAGCTCACAATGGAGCTGGTTCTTAATAGATTCATGTACTCTACCTCAATGCTTTGTCAAATAATAGCTCAGTCAAAGCAGTAACAGAAGAGGAGTCCACGCTGTCACATCTCCCAGCGCTTACCAGGAGGACGGGGCTTGTTTATTGCACTGTCTGCAGCAGAATCAAATTATTTATGGGCCATTTAGATGCAAATGTATCATTCACTTAGCAAACCTGCTGCATATGCAGACAATTTAGCCAAACAATGGCTCTGTAAGGACAACCCCTTCAATCTCTGAATATCAACTGTGCCTTTCAGAGGGGATCTGGATTTGCTCTGAATCGATGAAACCTGACAAGCAATTTTTACCTAATGTTCAGATGACCTCTTCTCTCTTCACTATCTGTAGGTGAGAAATCCCATTTTCTGCTAGCGCCAAGATAATGCAAAAGCTATAGAGGCAGGTTAAGGAAAAGGAGATTTTTGTGCCCACCAGTCCGTTGCCACAGAAAATCAGGCTATTCTGATAGATCTGTTTGGTTGCTTTGAAATTACAAAATTTTTTCATTTGATACACGTTCCATCCCCGGCCCATTCATTTATGTTGCTCTAGCTGCTGAAGGAGAAGACTCCTAAGAAACCTCAGCCATCTCTGTAGGAAGAAACAGTGCACCTTGCACATTCACCCAGAAGGGATGTCTGAGTCCCTGTCCAGAAATTGCAAAAGAGCCACCAATGTTCCAACAACTCTCCAAATCAATGAAAACCACATTAGGGAAAAAGACACCAAATTTGAAAACTCAGCTCAGGCTGGAGTTCATTATCAAAATGTCAGCTTGATTCAGTTGCAGTCAACAATTAGGTGAGAGGGACACAGAGAAGTAATAAGCACAAAAGATCAGGGAGTAAAACAAAATTAGGTGGATATTTCTGGGCTGGGTAGAAGTAGCTGAGGGATTGCTCTGCCCTTTGGGTAAGTTTGGAAAATCAGCCTATAAGTGCTACACACTAATTTCACAAAGTCTCCGTGGCTTACTGTTGTGGTGTACAGTGAGTAATTTTAGAAAAGTTTTTTTTTTCTCCATGTGTAAGTGGAGAAATGAGAACCTGGGATCTGCCCATCCACAGGCCGTCCATCAGCCTGGTCACTGGAAAGAAAGCATGCACTACATTTCCCATAGTTACTTCTTGATTTACTGGAAGACCCACCAATGCCCCCATTCAATGTTCAGTAATAAAATGCCAGTGATATGTTCCAGGAACACTGGAATAGTGCATTTTAAATTCCTTAAGGAAAAAAAAAAACAACTTCTTGATATTGTTACCCAAAGAGGTTCAAATAATCTATGAGGAAAAAAAAAATTGTAATTCAGGGTGCACAGATTCTGGTAATCAGAGTGTGCCCTAGCAGCGAAGGATTTAGAGAGGCCTTTTAAGAATAAAGATAGGAAATTTAAGTTGGCTATGTAAGCTGTCAGGAATTATGACTGGAGGATAAATTTCTTTCTGTAGCTCATTGTTTCAACATGGCCCCACTTGGAAGAAAGACATGAGTGTGTACATTTTTCCAGCTGTTCTTTCTTAGCAAATGGCTTTCTTTTGGTAGAGCATAAGTGCGCAGAGCACTAGACAAGGTATAGTCTGGGTCACAACACAGACTCAGTGCCGACAGCTTTGTTTCATAATACTGCTTTGTATTCGCTCACCCCGCTCTGCAATGGAACTCATTTCATCCACACCCACCCTCCTTGCACTCTCTGTCTCTACGCATACACGTCTACCATCATTTTCACTTCCCTACCCTTACAACTGTTTAAGAAAAACAGCCTGATAGTAGTTGAAATGTTTAAAACTTGTCAGGAGTAGAGGCAGACACCCGTAATGGCCCTGGGTGATGGTACTGACTGGTAGCAAAGGCTGAGACAGGATGGTCACCTTGAGTTTGAAGCTCACTTGGGTGACATAGTGAATTCAAAGCCAGCCAGAACCATATAGCAAGACCCTCCCTCAAAACAAACATACAAACAAGAAATGATAAAAAATGTATTTTGCTCAGACAATATTGCACTATAGGACAGAGGCTCCCATCTACAACAGAACTCAGTTTATGACACAAGAAAAAGCAGAGATTTACAGCCAAGGCACAGGGTGAGGAGTGAGATAGCCGATGCAAAGTCCCAACAAGGAGCCCTCAAGGGTAGGGGAAGTCTTGCTAAGCTAACTTATCAGGACTCTTGCTGACCGCAAATCACCTGGAGGTGAGCATTGGGCTAGACCTGGAGAGTGGTGAGCCCCAGGAGCAGAGGGCCCCACTCGCCTGCCTCAAGAAGATTTTTGCTACCACCAGGCAGTGCAGATCCCACAAGGAAGACACAGAGGCACGAGGGAGAAGAGGCTTGGAGGGGGCACACTAGCATTGATACATCAATCCGTGATGGATGCTCAAATAAAAATGGAATAGAAAAATTAATGATTAAAATACAGTTTAAGTTAGTTATTTTATTTTTTTTCATTGAAGGACAAATATCAATGAGACAGTTTCAAGACACATTAACATGACAGATTCAATAAATTAATACATTGCAAACTGTTTTCATAATGTTTTGGTATCATAGAAGGTGCATACATGATATTATACTTACAGACATTATTATAGCAGATGTCTCTTATCAGTAAATTAAGAGAGTGTAGATGTTTACTTATCTTATTTTTTATACCTGAATTATATCACAGATTCAATAATTAATACTTTCTACCTTGTTATTTTCCTAGAGGTTGTCCATAGTACTAGAAGCCAACATAATACCTTGTCCAACCACTATTAGTGCAAATCTTGCTTCTCATCGAATTATGGAGAAGCACAGCATATTTATCCTAACTGTACTGTTTATACACACACAACATGATTCTTCCTTTCTATACCCCTTTTTTTTTGTATAGACCTGTCAAAGATAGGCACTCCATTGTCATTCAACCAATTTGGGTGCCTGAACTCGGCGACACAAACCAACACAGTCCACCATTCCACAATAATAGTGAGTTATCTGAAGAAGTTGTCGACCATAGCCATTTACAACTCAACTTATTATTATGGCCCCGTGGTGTACATCTCATTTTTATACTTTTCTACTGGATGGTTAAGACTGAGATAGAGTAAGACCTATATACTAAAACGTGTAGTTTTTGCTTCTGATGAGGTCAGTGAAGTCCCCTCAGGGTTTATCTTGTAGTTCTGTACCTTACTCTGTAGACCCTTTGTCTGTGTCACCCATGTGGATGAGTCATGGCCAATGCTTGACCAGTTTGCTCTCTGTAGAGCCTGAGAGAAAGTTTTCTCTCCATGTGGCTCTCCCCAGGTACACTATAGATCATTGATCTCCTTGCTCTGTGGCTCCATAATCTCCTTGTTCAGAAAATTTTGGGCACAACTGAGTTTCATGATGTTACAGTACAGGTTCACTATGTCATGAGTCTTTGCTGACCTTGAAAGGCTAGAGCCAAAATGTTGGCTGGCCTTGTGGCTCTTCTATGTCTCCAATTTTGATCTGTGAACTCAGGTTGTTAGCCATCCAGAAGAAAAGCTGCCTAGTACCCTGCAGCATATGCCATTCAGTTTGCCCTATCTGACTAAATTCTTTTTAGCTGTTGTTGTACATTTCTATTTGTATTTCTTCTTTTCACTTCTTATACTATGGAGACTATACGATATTTGCACATGTGTGTCTGGTTTATTTTACTTATGAGTATATGTTCAAGTGGCATCCACTTCAATATAAATGCTTCAAGTTTATAATTCTTAATAGCTGAGTAATACTCTATTATATAGAAATACCACGTGTTTTTCAACCATTCCTCATGTGACGGACATCTTGGTTGTTTCCAAGATTTTGCTATCACAAATTGTGCTGCTATAAACATAGCTACACATATATCACATATATAATGTTTTCAGTTCCTCTGGAAAAATTCTTAATAGGGGGATAGCCATCTTGAATGGGATTTCCAGTCCTACTCTTTTGAGGAGTCTCCACACTGACCTCCGCAATGGTTGTACCAGTCTACATTCCCACCAGCAGTGGAGAAGTGTTCCCTTTTCTCCACAACCTCTCCAACATTTGTTGTTGGTTGATTTCCTTATGATAGCCATTCTTTCTGGGGTGAGATGGTATCTCAGTGTTGTTTTAACTTGCATTTCATGGATGGTTGGTGATGTGGAACATTTTTTCATCTATTTATTTGCTTCTTTAATTTTTCTAGTTATTTCCTCTGAGAAGTGTGTATTCATCTCAGATGCCCATTTCTGGTATGGGTCTTTAGATTTGAGGGCCCTGTTATATCTTAGTTCTTTATATATTCTAGACAGCAGACTTTTGTTTGATTGCTTACTAGTTAAGATTTTTTCAAAATTTGTGGGTTGTCTTTTCACTCTGTTGACAGTTTCTTTCGACGTACAAAATCTCCTCAAGAAGAATTGATCCCAGTTGTTGATTCTTTCAAGTGTTTCCCTTAAGTTAGTTTTGAAAGCTCCTTTTCACTGCTAATGGAAACTTCAATAGTCTTGATACAAATTTTCTAGATATTGTTGCTGCCATTTTTAAATAACTTTTATTTTTTTCTTTTTAATAAATCTTTATAGTAAAAGAGTTCAAAATTTTGAGAAACTTTTTTTGGATTTTAATAATATAATTTTAGTGTTTTGAGTTCTAAACATATATAAAAACATTTCATGAACAATATACAATGAGAAAATTCATCTGGAAATAAATTCTTACAAAATACTGAGAAAATACAAGTGGTTGGAAAAACATATACCGAGTTCAATGTAATTACAACAGCATTGGGGTAATAAACATGACATGGGCAGCCCTTCTGTAGAATTGAGGGGCAGCTAAATGGCAGGGTGAGTTACTGAGAACTCAATTTTCCAGGCCCTCTGCCCACACTTACCCTCCAGCACCTCAACGTGCTCACCAACTGGGACGCTTCTGTAGTAACTTAGTTTATGTTTGTCATCCCAGATTTGTATCTGTTCTTGTAGTACTGCTTGGGCCCAACACACAGTCTGGCACACATCAGAAAACCGGTAACTTCTTGCTTAATTGAAAGGAAGCTCCTGACTGTGTTGCCCTGCATATTTCCTATGCGCATCTTCCACATGCCGGGCCTCCTTCCCAAAGGAGGGCAGAATCCCTGCTGTCAACGGTCTTATATTCCAGTAGAGACAGGTTTTTAAAAGACATTCATGTAATCCCAGCACTTGGGAGGCTGAGGCAGGAGGATTGTTGTGAGTTTGACACCAGCCTGAGCTACAAAGTGAGCTTAAGGCCAGCCTGAACTGCATAGTGAGACCCTGTCTCAAAAAGACAAAAAAAAAAAAAAGACATTCACATGTGAAAAATATATATATATGATTACTACCAAAGGTGACATTTTGAAAAAAGGTTATAATTCTCTTTTCTCTTTAACTTCATTGGGTTACTCAAATTACACAAGATGTAACTTCGTATGGCCTAGATCAGCGAATATTAGCAAAATTAGAATGATATTATTAAGGAAGAAGCAAAACCAACCAGCTTTTGAGTAACAGATGAATCCATCTCTCATTGGCTCTTTGTCTGTTGTAGCTCCCTCTCAGATCCTCTTGATCTGAGTTATTTGCATGTCTCCAGCTCTGTGTGGGAATTGGAAAGGTGCAAGAGGAGGGAAAAGAAAAAGGGGTAGGGTGAAGAGAAAGAAGGAGAAAAGAAGGAAGGACAAGGAAAAAGAAAGAGAAGGGCTACTGAGATGCTCCTGATCAAAATTCAACCTCTGCCTGTGCACAGGTTTGAAGCAGCATCCCTTTCTCCTGCCCTGAATCAGTCACTCCTTCCAAGGCATCAGACACCTATTAGGAGCTATGCACGTCAGACAAGAGCTGGACTCAACTTCGCAGTCATCGTCTTGATCACAAGCATTTGCAAGGAATGAGGCAAATCTTGTGTTTTAGGAAGAGGATCAGAGAGCTGCTGCACAGAGGCTGCTCAGCCCAACAGGGCAAGGCAAGCAAGACCTGGACCTCAGGCAGGTGTGAACTACTTGTGAACTGACATAGGACCAGGAAAAGGGGGAGGAGAATGAGGCCTTTGATTTTGATACAAATTTAAGGGACTACTAAGAAAGTCAGTAATCAAGATAAGTAGCATTTCAATGCAAAAAATACAATAGATTAATGTTTATATCCCTTTCAAAACTCAAACTGAAATCCTAACCCCTAAACTGATGGCATCAGAAGGTGGAGACTTCAGAGGTAATTTAATCAGATGAGTAAGATTTGGGTCCTTAGAAAAGAGACCAAAAGCTCTCCTTTGCCCTCTTCACTATGTGAAGACACTGTGGTCAGGTGGCAATTTATGAGCAACTGCGTCTTCAGCAGACACGAATTCAACAGCACCTCGATCTTGGGCCAACTCCCCGAACTATGAGAAATACATTGCTGCTATTTATAAATCATCCCATCTAAGGTATTCAGTTATAACAATTGCCTCAGGTGAAGATTATATCTTTTTTCAAGACAAAACATTCAAAATTTTTATTAGTGTAAGCATATGAATAAGAACACTGGCACAATATCTTTTAAAAATGAAAATTCACACAAAGCATCTATGATGAAAAATATAAAATAAAGAATGAGTCTGACCCTGTAGTTTGCACAAGCCTAAGTTCTTGATTCACTTTATGTGTTCCCAATCTTGATTAACCAGGAATGAAAGAAAGACTTAGTCCTCAGTGTAAGTAGGGAGGGGTTACGTGTGCAACCAGGGAGGGTTAATAAGAACACAATTGCTTACTGGGCGTTAGGAAATTGGAGCAATATTCATGGACGTTGAAATAATAGGACCAGTCAAAACCTTTCAAACTGCACATGCTCTTTAACTCAGAAACTGCACGTCCAAGAAGATTTTTCTTCCTTTTTGTTGTCAAGAATTCATCCTAAGGAAATAACGTCAGGTAAGTGCAAACATATTCATCGTTGCAGCTTATACAAAAGAAATATTAGAAGCCACTTAAATTGCTAAAACTCAAGAATCGTCCTTAAAACAATGACAAAATATCCTTGTATAAAAATACTCTTCTGTCAATTAAAATTATACTCTAGAAAATTATAATGACATAAGAAAAACTCATGATGCACTGTCAAGAAAAGAAAGTAGCTTAATAAATATTTATGAAAGGGTGAAGAGTGAGTGTCTTTGGGGGCTGTGGGATTACCACAGTGGCTTATGTTATAGTTTGCATTATTAACACTTTCTGACACGAATTGCTCTTATGATCAGATGCCGTAGCTTTTAAGCAGCAAGACAAGAGGGTGTGGTAACGCATGTTTGTGATCCCAGCACCCCTGGGAGTTGTAGGCAGGGGGATCTCAAGCCCAAGCCCAGCCTGGGCAATTTAGCTTCTTAGTGAGACCTTGTCTCAAAATTAAAAACTAAAGAAATAAATAAAAAAGGTTCTGGGGATGTAACTCAGTGTAAAATTCTATACTAGTGCCAGAAGAAGGGGAGGTGGAGAAGATAGAGAGAAAAAAGAATGTTTTTGCAGATTTCTTGTGCTTAGAGCTTGAAGTTCTGAGAAACAAGATGTGTCAGGTGTGGTGGCCTAAGACAGAGGTGAGGAGAGTATGCCATCAAAAGCACCAGCATGAGCAGAGAAAGAGGCAGATATGGTGGCTAGAGCCCAGGGGCAGAGTCGCCCAGGGGCAGAGGAAAGGTTCTTTGAGCTCTGAGTGAGAAACAGCTGAGCACATAGCCACTAATTCCATAAAGTCCTAATAATCCCATGTCCTGTGAGATGAATCCTATGACCTGCTCCATCAAGGGATAGAAGGAGCAAGAGGTATAATTTAGAAGCCAGGATGAAAGTTTCAGCCGCTTCTCTGATTAAAACCACAAATCCACAGCTCTTGACCTAATCCTTTGGTGAAAAGGGAATATTAGCACAAGTTGTAGTCCTGATAATGCCTCCTCTCTCTTTAAATTGCATGTGAAATTTCAGGTATCTCCCTAGAGACTCCAACCCTGGCTTTCACATTGCTCTGCCACTAATTGGAAAACTAGAATAAGAAAGTAAACACTGCTGATTTGGTAACAATCTAGATAATGGAACAGCCCGCCTTGTACCCCCTCATTGCTCTATTACTTTACTAAACAAATGTACATGTGCAGAGCTTAGAAAGACAAATGATGGAAGCTAGTGTAAGGGCTTGATGTCATCATATTTTTCATTATATTAAAACCATAACATCTACATTGAGGTAGATCATTTATTTGGTCCAGAAAACCTTTGGGCGACTTTGGGTTGGGACAGGACGGGGGCTTTGTGAATTTTAATGACTCCCTTTGGGGACATAAGGACATGCTGTGTTTTCCTTGCCCACAATGGAATTGTTAAGCCACAGCAGGAGGAGACAATGTGAATACAGGGGCCTTCGTGAGTTTGTGGCTTCTTCCCCCTTTTTGTTCTATGCTATTTCCTATCTGTAGGGTCTTAGGAGGCTGTTGCTGTAGAGGCAAGGGAGTTTGAGAAGAGTCCATGAAGGAGAAGGGCTGGGACCTGTCCTGTGCTGAATAAATGAGGTGGAACCTGGCTCTGCTGCTGCCATGTACTGCCTTCCTGGCATCTAAACTGTTCTCCACGCCCAGAGAACAGTGTGGCTGGCCGCATGCTGCCTGCAGACCCGACCACCCACCACCATGCCAGCAAACAATCTGCAGGAAAGGAAAGAGCTGTCCCATGTCCCCAGCCCTAGGTGACCCTTGCCAATGCTGCAACCCAAGACTCCTATAGAGTCCATTAGCTTTCTAGATTTTCTCCAGAATTATCTCTAAGCCTCACCTGCCTTTATTGCTGATTTCTACACTTAGTGAAGTGTGGAACTTGAACAGGACCATTCAAAAGGTGGTGTCAGGTTTTATCTAATTCAATTATTCTCCATTACCTTTTCCTGCACTTCAGCCTATTAAAGTAGTGAACAACCTTAGTGGAACTATAGTAGAATTCTATGTTTTTAAAGTATTGGATATAACACACTCAGAGAAGGCATTAATGAAATTTTAATGAGGAGTCAACTTTTAATAATTTAATAAGTAATGGTTCCCCAATTCCTTCTAAAATCTGTCCAAATAACTATCACCACAATGATCCTCACAGTTAGCAGAGGTGGGCATTTGTAAGAAAATTAAACCACAAATAGGTAAAGATAGTTGTATGTGTATGAATGTGACAGAAGTGTTAACTGGGGAGACTGCTAAAGCTCTCCACACAGCAAGGCATTTTTTCCTTAATAGGCTCCTAGTCTGAGATAGAATTCCAGATGCACTTATAGGTGAGGCAAGGGTGCAGCCTCTGATAAACACAGAGCCACTTTCCGTAGCAAGCCCAAGACAATGCCGATGACGCCATTTCCCTCTCCCGGAATAAGCTTTGGGCAATGGACAACAATTGAACCTGAGAGTGTCAGGCCCAGAAATATGCCAGGAATCACCTTGATGTGTCAGCCTACAGTTTCTCAAATAGAAAGTGCTGAAGGACAAGGTGTAACCAGAAGGAAAAATGAAGGAGACATTGCTGGGCATGCCTGGCATCTCTGACACTGTCTTTCATTTGCAATCTAAAAGGCCATGGAAAATTTTAAACCCTGTGCCCTCATGTTTTGGTAAGATGTTGTTTTCTAAATGTATGACAAAGTTCTTCCATATCATCATAATAGCTAAGATTTATTAGAACAGCCTTTCCAAGTTCTAATATGGTCCATCTGCACTGGGGCCGTGGTCTCTGTTTTTCTTCCAAGTTCGTGGTTGACATAGATGCTCCCAGCCCGTGGCCTGTTCTTGGAGGAGTGGGGTTACCTAGTGTCCCCATGATCACTTATTAGGCCACATCTTCTGACTGGCCCTGAGCTACCTCTTAAGTTTTGTAGGGCATCTATACTGGCACCACCCTGAAGTGCCCAGTCTCATCTAAGACTGTGGGGAGCAGACCCTGCTAGAAAGGCCTGGGAATCTGGGAAGCTCAGAGAGATAAGTCCACACACAGCGTGACTGCAGTGTACCCCCCTGTGACAAACAAACCAGCACTGCTGCTAGTGCATACACTTTTGTATGCATTAGCTACACTCTCATTTCAAACAGACATCACGAGGCTACTATTTATTCTTCCTTAGGTAAAAGAAAAGGGATGGAAATAGAAACTAAGGTTCTTTCAATCTCCTACTACACGATTGGCCTGGGACACACTTGTTGCCTCATTCGATCCTCATATCAGCTTGAAATACAGAAACATTATTATCACTTTGAAAGCATATCAGACCTTGTCCAAAGTCATAAAGCTCTCCACATGGAAGCTGGTTGATTCCAAAATTTATCTTTCCATATAACACTGTCCCAACAAGTCATTGTTGTAAAATTATCCCAAATTTGTGGCATAAAATAACATTCATTTGTGCTTAAGAATTCTTAGGTCAGAAATTCAAAAGGCCACCACAGGGAAGGTTCTGTCCTACGTAGCATCTACTATTCCATCTGAGGTGACTCCAAGATGACAATGGAGGATGGAGGGCTGGGCAAGAGACAGAGATGGCAACTGAGAGTGAAATATCCACTCCCAAGAGGTCTTCTTCGCTCATAGTCTGGAGCTGGATTGGGAGGGTCAGGGATGAATTTGTTCTCTGAGCTCTTCATCTGGAGTCCCTCCACATGGCCACTCACATAGGGTGGTATCAGTCAAGTGCCTAAGGATCCACGGGGGAATTTCCACCCAGTCATGATGGAACCACACAGACTCCTTTAATTTATTTTAAATTTCACTTAATTATTGTTCGTTTATTTTTGTCTTAGTATTGGATGTTCAATACAGGACTCTCACATTGAACTACATCTTAGCCCTTTAAAAACTTTTTTGAGACAAGTGTTGGATAAATTGGCAACCTTTGCTTAACGTCTTCATGCTCCTGCCTCAGTCTTGCAGAGTGGAAAAATTACAGCTGTATATCACCATCCCTTGCTATAAAAGGCTTTTCATAACTCAATCCAGGGTAAGAAGGAGATCAAGTTGTACATCGGAGGTGTACTTAAAACCCCTCTAACAAAGTCACCAAGCAACTAAATAATAGCAATAAGATAAGCTCACCTCCAACCCAACCCGCAGAAGACCATCCATCTTTCAGCAAATCATGGAATCTGCACTGATCCCAGAGTGTCCTAGTTAACATCCAGCACTGCTGCTAGTGCAGGGATGCGTCCGATGATCATAAATCACTTATCCACACTCTTTTCTCATCACTTTGGTACTAGGAATTGAACCCAGGGTCTCAGGCATGCTAAGCTCATATTCTACCACTGACCTACACCTCCAGCTCTGTTTGACATCTTTCTTGGATCTAGTTTGAATCTACAGGTGGCAGCAGCCACTCCCACGTCAGTGGTGATGGAGTGAAAGCTTTCTCATCAGGCTCATATCAGCAGTTACCTCTAATACGGCCTGCACTTGCAGGGCATGCCTTCAGAGGGAATACTTGCCCCCAACTGAAAGGCTCTTTCAACCTAAACTTAGGTTCTGGTCTCCTTCAACTCTTTCTCAGAACTTCACACCACAAAGATCAGAGCTTTGAATGCTGGACAAGGAGCCAAAGGAAGCCATTCACCATTCAATATTGCTGACAGGTGAGAACACAAATAATAACTGATGGAGATTTGATTGGGCAGAAAACCATTAAATCTATGTGAGCAGGTGCTGCAGCCTCAGTGTGGGTGAGAAACCCTCCTCTACCACTTCTCAAACATCTGTGCTCCTCACCTCCCCTGCCCTCCCTTTCATGAATCTATGTTGACTTCAGTTTCAAAACTTCTGTTTAATATTTAGGATTTACAACCTTCCTCTCTTCCTTTATTTCTCCCTCCCTCTTTCTCTTCCTTCTGTCCTTCCATCTTTCCTTCTTCCCTTTTTTCCTTTCTTCTTTACCCTCCTTTCTTTCTTTTCTTCCTCTCCTTCCAGTAGTTCCTCAATAGTACATATACTAAGAAAACATCCACAAACAGAACAGACAAGAAATCCCTACTCAACTTTTATCTGGTTGGGAAAAGACAAGACCAATAAACATAAAAAAGAAGTAATTTTCACACACACAAAAAAATGAGACAGGTGCTGCAGGAAAATTAAGGCTGAGTAGAAGATTACACGTGTTTGTAGGGTGGTGATGCTTTAAGCTGGGTGTTAAGGGCTAAAACCACCATGAGGAAATTTGAATGGAGATGTGAAGGCAGCAAGACATTCATCCATGAGGCTCTTCAAGAAAAATGCACACAGCACCAGCTCTGCAGGGGAGGTGCACAGCATGGCGGCTGAATGCCAAGGAGACCAGGTCACAGGGGCAAAGTGAAAAGGACCATAGCCAGAGATGATGCCACATTGATATGGAAGGGCCTGATCATGAGCTCTGACTTTTATTCCAGGAGAAAGGGAATGGGAGCTATAGAGTTTTTTCAGCAACACAGTGATATAATCTAATTTCAGTCCTCAGAGAATTATCATGGCTGCTGTACGGAGAACAGACTACAGCAGAGGAAAGGTTAAAACCAAGGAGACCACTTAGGAGGTCATTGTAAGGAGGTGGGAGGGAGAAAGTGGTGTTAGGACAAATGCAGAGAGGCAATCAGATTCTGTGTATGTGTTGAAGACAGAGGGAGTGGAATTTGCAGTAAATGGGATGTAGGCTTCAAGAGGAAGACAGACATCAGTGGCTACTCTCATGTTTGGTCCTAAGCATCTGAAAGGCTAGAGTGGCATTGCACCAGGAGAGATGGAAGAGACCAAGAAGCTGTGGTTGGTTACAGATATCCTCCAGACATGCAAAATGAGACATCAAGCAGGCAGTTGGTGTCAGGACGACCTCTGAGGAGACTGCCTGGCAGGGATACCTGGATGGCCTCAAGTCCTGCCAGCAGGCGCAGCTCTCCCTAAAGAAGTAGATGGAGCCTTTCGTCTGAACAAGATAGAAAGTCACAGGGTGGTTGCCCAATCAACACGCACTTCCTTGGCAGCCACCATGGCAGCACAGGGCCAGGCATACAAAGGTGGAGCAGAGATGTGGATGTGGATATGTTCTTGAAAGTGAGTCCCCAGCAGAACTGGCACTGTGTGCCAGGCACTAGATAAAACACAGGAGGCATGGAGACATAGTCAAGAATTATCTACATAAAGAGAAAGACAGCAACCTGTGAAAAGTTGGTCCCTGAAAAGTTATAAGACAATGAACTAATGCAAAAGAAAAGCAGAGCAAACCCCAGCAATGACCTCTCATTCAGGAGGCTTAGTGGGGATTTAAGCACGAAATTGGGGGAGGGTGGTACCTGCTTGCCTGAAGGAAGCTTTCTGCCCAGGGTCTAGTTTTAGAACAATCCATACTCATAAGCCTTCCCAGATGCGCTCTTCTGTTTGCTGATGATGAACTTTAGAAATCATTTCAAACATGAACAGTAAGTCTGTAGTTTTCAGACATTCATATTTTTAGGAACTGGTAAAAATTCAGACTGCTGTACCACATCTCAAAGGGTTTTAATTAAACGTTTTCCAGTCAGAAGATCCTAGAGCTAGGATCTGAGAAACCTTTTCAAGGTATTCTGGCTATCACCCCCTGGCAGTCAAAATAAAGCGTAACAGACCAGAATCCAGTGTCCAGGGAGTGGAGGATGAGCACTGCTCTAATCCCCTGTCCCTGCAGCCACTGGAGAATGAGAAGGTGGGCTGCCGGTTTCCAGCGGGTTCGATGACTTTGGAGGTAGAGGGAAACCAACAGAATTTAAGGGATCTTTACTTTGATATCAATCTGGTTCTTGATGATTTACTCAGAACTCATAAATCTATCTTAGCAACATTTCACTGATGAGGTTGAAGACAAGAAATATGGTTTAAATTCATTTTCTGGAAAATGAAAACAATGTATTCACCCTGCACTGACGCTGTGTCTCTTCATTAAAGAAACTGTAAGAGTAATCACTTGGGTTGTACTTTGTTCCCTTTCTGCTTTTGATGTATTTGTGTGTTATAACTTTAAAATCAGGCAGTTTATAACTCAGGATCATGACATTATCAGTCCTAATCTCAAACTATTTGACATAGTTTTCTTTGCACGTTCTTTGTTCTAGTGATATCTGTTTATTTACTGTCCTCTTACAGTTGAGGCATGTGCTGAAATGTGTTATGTATCATTCTCAGAAGAAGGGGAGGTAGGAGATCCATGTGAAATGTTCTTTTTTTTTTTCAAAACCAGGGATTGAACTCAGGCCCTTGCACTTGCCAGGGAAGTGCTTATTCCACTGAGCCATTTCCCTGGCCCCCATGTAAACATGTGTCTAAGGGACTCCAAGTAGTGGATTTAAGCAGAGCTAGGGATTCATCAGTAATATAACTCTAGCAGAATCAAAGGCAAGGTCATGGCAGACTAGTGCTTTCCTTGCTTTATGCCTGTTGAAAGAGAGCAACTTCTTCAGCACTGTGGAGACTAAAAGATAAAGAATTGGATCTGCCAAAATCACAGGCTAATAAATTGTACCACTAGAGCTTAAATCAAATCTGTGTGACTACAAAACTACTTTCTTTTCTTCTTCCTTGGGGAAAGCACACCAAGATCAGCCATGTTTCAGTTCAGCCCTTGCTCCATAACCAGCTCCCTGAGAATCAGTGTCTGTGCTATTGCATGTCAGTTCAGAATCACACATGAAGGAAAGTCCCTTTTGGCTAAAAGTTACACCTTTCACACAGGAAAAATAGTATAGTCAAAATTAAATGACTACTGTGTGAAGAGTGAAGAAGTCTTCCTGTAAAAGCATAATAAGGAGATGCTTTGTACAGGGGATGCATATATATATATATATATATATATATATATATATATATATATATATATATATATATCTGCTTGTTCTTCATCCCATGAAATCATGACCTTGCCCAGCCCTTTCAGTCACTGCTCACAGAAGCCTCCCTGAAGACGCCCCTGTACCAAGGATACAGCATCACTGCTCCAATTCCAGGACTGGCAGGTGGATGAGGAATGACCCCAGAAGGAAGCAGAGGAAGATGGCTGGAGCAGGCACTGATATCAGAAAACAACCAGCTAAATTGAGGGCTTTCTAACCTAATGTATTTAAGTCAGACTCAATAAAGCTTGGCACTGATCCTGTTCACAGTGCTACAAAGTCTGAGCACATTCTGATTAGAAGAGTGGGTCTCTCCTGGAACCTTCTTTCTCATACTTATCGAGACTGAGAAAGGTGGAGATCAGTAATGCTATTTCCCAACTATTGCTGTCTCTTTGCTCCTCTGGGCAAGGCTAGGACTTTGCTTCCTGGTCTCTCATGGATGGGAAGGGCCATGGAACCAGTTTAGACCCAGGAATTATCTGCTACTTTTAGCAGAGTCTTCAATTGCTGGCCCAAAAACTTACAGGGAGATCTTTTCCTTCGGTGTGGCAGCTGGCCACTTCAGGGTGGTGGCTGCCCTACCATCCTGGGTCTTTGAATGCTTTCTCTAAGTGGAGATCTCCTGACAACTGGGAAGGGCACATAACCAGGACTAAGCGTGGAGGTTTGAGGCTGCAGGGGGCGCTTTGCCAGTATCACCTCTGATACTGCGAATTTGGGGTGTCTAAGATTTCTGGTGTTGCATGAGGACCTCTGGCTCTGGAGAACTGCAGCATGGGATCCAAAAGCCCCATGTGAGCTTTGTCCTGTTTAAGAGCTGTGTTATGGCTCCAGGGGTTGACTGATAGAGGTCTGCATGGCTCCCTCAGAGGCGCTTGGTAGATGCTGACACAGACGGAAGAGTAAGTGAGCAGCTGGGAAAGCACTGTCCTTTCCGCTGTGCTCCCTGCTCTCAGGTGGCTGGACCATGAGCAGGAGTCCTAGATTTAGACTGATTAGGTTCAGATCCAACCCCATCACTTGCCAGCTCCATGAACTGTGCATAAATTGTTTACTATCATCTATTTTCATTCATGAAGAAGAAATAAAATTACTACTACTTTGTGAGACTGTGGTGAGGAATACACAATAACTCAGCATGATAAAAGGCTTGGGCCAATGTCTGCCACACAATAAGCATCATTAATCAGTTCTTAACATTATTTTTAAAAAATTTTAAAAAAAACATTATTAATTTATTGTTAATATGATCACTAGTTTGCTTTTTTCTTCCACAGTGAATATCCTTTCTTTGTCGTTGTTAGACTGACAAACGGAATGTGCACATAAGGGATTTCTCTTGACAACAAAAGGTATCTTCAAGTGGAAATTCACACCTTAAACATATTTTTTTTCAGCCCCAGAGAATGTAGCCAGTCTGCTTTGATCACTTAGGTGACGATGCCTTGGCCAACCTCCCTGTAAGACACCAGGCTCCCACCAACCACTCCGTGCATTGAGTCTAGATGCTCTGTGGGCCCGGAAGCGACAGCATGGCATTGTTCTTGGCCTAGGATGTCACATGTAAGGAGATCTGCTTGCTAGAAGAAGGACTCAGAGTCGCCCAGCTCTGCATGACACCGAGAAAGTCACAGCTTTTGAACCAGAGACTTAATTTTTGACTTGCAAGTGAACTCAGTGCTGCATGTTTAATGTGTCCCACAGGATTAGGAGTTACAGAGAAGCTCAAAGGACAACTTGACGGTCTTCCACTTTTTTTGGAAACACCAGGCTTCGTGGCTTCTGCAGTGTCTGCTGCCAAGGCATCTAATACCCTTTTTGTTTGGTGTGTTTGTTTTGTGGAACCTGGGATTGAACTCAGGCCCTTGTGCTTGCTAGGCAAGCACTTATTCCACTGAATTATCTCCCCAGCCCCTCTAATACTCTTTACAGGACTCATGAAGCTTAGAATGTTCACAAACACCACAGGCTTGGAGAATATTTCCTTTCCAGCCCTTCAGCTGTCCTCTGAGGACCCAGGACATGTCCTCTGAGGATTTCATGGCACCTGAGGTATGGAACACTGGCAGTCCGAGCTACACAAGGCAGAGCAGTAAGTCACACCACATGCTCGCTAGCATCCTACTCCCCCAAATTTGGACTCTTGGTCCAAATGTGAGTCTGTGTATAAGTTACACTGGAACAGGAATCTGCATTTCATTCCTGGATGTCTCTGTTTACTTTTAAACGCAATTTATTGAAGCCAAAGTACACACACAGTAGCAATGCACTTTTTGTATTCACACAACTGGCTCAGAGCTGACAAAAGTGTATAGTTATAGCCAGGTGTGGTGGCGCATGTCTGTAATCCCAGCACTTGGGAGGCTGAGGCAAGAGGACTGTTGTGAGTTCGAGACCAGCCTGAGCTACAAAGTGAGCTTAAGGCCAGCCTGAACTGCATAGTGAGACACTATCTCAAAAAGACAAAAAAAAAAAAAAAAAAGTGTACAGTTGTGCATCACCGCAGCTTTGTATTACTTTTTCTTTTTTAATTTATACTGGGGATTGAAGCCAGTATATCCCCTAGTTATATCCCCAGCACTTTTTTATTTCTTATTTTGAGACTGATTTTCACTAAGTTACTAAGTTACCTAGGCTAAGCTCAAACTTACAGTCCTGCCTCTGTGTTGTTTTGATTCAAAAATTCAGAAACTTCTTGAGGCTTTCTCAAGGGGATGCCACAGGATCTGCATAGGGTCAAAAATGTAACTCAGTTCTCTGACTTCTGGGTCTTCACTTTTGCCTTTTAATCCCCTAGACAAGTGATTAAAAACAGTTTGGACACTTACAAGTAAAGGTCATGTAAGCCTCCGTTTTCTCTGGGGCCATCGGAGACTGAAATGGCACTTTTCAACTCAGCAGAGTCATTTACATATGGATTAATCATGCTTTTTTATTTGCTGCCTATTTCATTTTCTATATTTCTGGTGCTTTGGCATCTGAGGCCTTTCTGACCCTAGAGAGACTCGCTCCAGAGCCAGCCCATCTCAGCAAACGTGCCTTCCGTCTCCAAGCACGCCAGCCCAAAGCCCAGACCCAGCGCCTCCACAGGCTCTAGCTCAGCACCCACACCCTGAGCCAGTGCCCCCTGCCCTGAGCACCCGAGGGCCAGTGCAGGTGTCCAGAGGCAGCTCCTGTACTCCACACCCTGCTGAAGTGTTCACACCACCATCCCTGGGCTGGCCTGCCCTGCCTCGCCTGCCTCATGGAAACTGCAGTTGAGGCTTGGGGCCGTGTCCTCTTCCTGTGCCCTCTGTCTCCTGCCTGACCTTCATGCTGCTTCCTGGGGTCTTGTGTGGCACGGCCCCTTCCCTTGGGAATGGAGAGCAACAAACTATTTTGTCATCGGCATTGCTGTTCTATAATGTTCAAATGGTGTCACCATCATTAATAATAATAAAACTTACACTTTAAATAGTGGACATTCATTTGTAGTGGACATTTTGTAAAGCACAAGTCCATTTGACTACTTGAAGGTCTGTTACCAAAAAGCATGTCAGTGTGTGATGGTTTGTGTCTAGTTGTCCCCCCCCAAAGCCTCATACAGTCATGGGGAAGCTTCTAGAGCTTGTGATTAATTCTTGTTTTAATGGTGGGATTATGGGTGTGCTATTCTCCTCCCCGGAGCAGGTAATCTGCATTACAGTGTAAGGAGGGAAGAGAGGCTTGCCTCTGCTGCCACAGCCCCTGATTTCCCCTTTGCTCTCTGCTGTTTTCCACTCCCATGAATGGTTGCCCTCTGCCATGTGCTACTCTGCCTTGGAGCCAGCCCAGTATGGACTGAAACTGCCACTAACTGTGAGCTAAATAAACCTTTCCTTTCTTAATTCTGGATGTCGGGTATTTATCCCAACAATGAGAGAAAAGTAACCAAAACACATTGATTCCCTCAAGTGCTCTTCAATAATAGTTACATGCATCAACTACATGGTTGGTTCTTATTCAAGCACTGTGAAAAATCTAAGCACTTACAAATGGCTTGTATTCATTCATTTGAATATTTACTGAGCACCTACCTATGTACTAGCTAGTGGACTTCTGGTTCATAGATATCCAAGGAAAAATAAAGCATGTTCTAGACCACCATGAGCTTCCAGTTCAAAAAAAATAATAATTTGCACTAATGGTGGTTGGACAGAATGTTATGTCGGCTTTTAGTGCTATGGTCATCCACTACATAAATAATTATTGAATTTTTGTTATAATTCAGCTATAAAAAAACCTGTAAATATAATATCATGAATGCATCTTGTACAATACCAAAACGTTATGAAAACAGTTTGCAATGTATTAATTCATTGACTCTGTATGGTTAAGGTGTTTTGAAACTGTCTGATTGACATTTGTATTTTAATAAAATAAAAATAAATGAAAAAAAATAATAACTGTATCTCACCTCATGATCTGTAAAGTTTAGGTATCATTATGCTTCTCGCTTCTTAGTTATGGTGTCATGAATGGGAAAGGAGAGGAGAGTCTAAGCCAAAGGCATTGGCAAACATCAGAGATAAATGAAAAACCCTCCTACTGTCCTTGTTTATTGAACCTCCAGTCTTTGACCTACCCAGTTACCTCTGTTAGCATTTGCCCAACACTTCCAGAGACACTTCCCAGCATCTTCTGGGTCATATACAGCAAGATCGGCATGTTTAGCATTTACCTCTCCTTCACCCTGGTGGGATGTTCCCGTGCTGTGCAGTGTTGGCCAGGCCTGCTGGTCATGACCACTGTTTCCTCACTATTCTCGCCTCTCTGTGCTAAGACACCAGACAGAAGCACTCCTCCTGGCTGAATGTGGTGAGATGGCAGTATGTGACCACTTTCACCCAGTGAGCTGTCAGCAGCAGACATACGTGTTACTCACTGTTAGGCTGAACCCACAATTAGATGAACACTCAGTTCCGGGTTCCATTGGTCTCTTGGTGTACCCTGGCGAAATACAGTGGCAGGAAAGAGGAAAACATAGACGAGCAGACAAAAGCTGGGTCAGGTGGTGGCCCACAGCCTGATTGGCAAACAACCCTCACAACAGTAGGGGCATTTATTCATACCTTTGCAAAGTTAGCATCACATGACACAAGGTTGCCTAGTGACTAATAGCTGACATTGACCAGGCAGGATGCTTTTCTCAGGACTGCGGTAGCTTGACTGCTTTAGCACTGAAGTCCAGTCCTACTCTCACACGTTTGGCCAATTTCCAGCTACAGCGGCTCCCAACACCAGAGCTACGATACTGGTGTGGCAATCACTAGCCACATGTGACATTTAACACGTGAGCATCTAGCATGTGGCTAGTTCAAAATGAGATGTGTTGTAAACATAAAATACATGCGATTACAGGCTCTGTACCAAACAATGTGAGTATAAACTCATTAACATTTTTAAATCTGTCATATGCTAAAACAGTTATATTCTATAATGTTCATTACATATGGATAATAAAATACATTAGTAAAGTTAGCTTTGCTGCTTTCATTTTACCTTTACAACATGGTGAGAAAATTTATACTTGCATATGTAACTTATATTTGTGGTTCAAATTGTATTTCCATTGTCACAGAGCTGCCAAGAGCTCTTTGCCCTCTGCTACAGTGACTAGGAATTGTGCTATGTAAGGTTGTTCTGACAGCCAGGGTCTAGCGGTAAGGATCATAATGATGTAGAGTCCCCCGGTGATGCTCAAAAGACATTCAGCATGAGCAAGAAGCAAAGCTATTATTAGTCTAAGCAAGGGAGAGTTGGGTTTGTTCACTACTGGCTTCCTTCTAACTGCTACAAAGACAGAGACTCTAAAAATCAGTTTGAATGGAGGTGGGGCAAGACTCACAGCAGAAAAAGGACAGAAGAGCGAACATCACTCGGAGTATGTTCTTGCCGATGGTCACTCCTGCGTGCACATGCACCCACACAAGAGAATAAGCGCTCACACATGCCTTTACTTTATAGAGAGGAGGAGCCAAGATATGAATGCTGCTCCCTGCACTGTCCAGTGGTACCATAGAGTGCCGATGGCAGAAGAGTGCAGGCAGGTCTCACAAGGAGAGCACCTGGTTGCCTATGAAGGCTCTGCTGCCTTTTGCATTCGCTGCTTCAATTAGAACCATTTGGGTTGTGAGTAACAGAGCTCTTCATAGGAGTTTAAGTATTTCTTTTTCTCATGTTAAAAAACTTCAGAGACAGACAGTCCAGAGTTAGTGTAGTAACTCAGCGGTGCCACTGAAGGCAAGGCTCTGCCCACCTTTCTTTCCCTCCTAAACAGGTTGATAGGTTGCCACATTGTTCTTTTGATCAGGAACTCTTGCCAAAGTTCAGGATCAAAAGAAAGATGTTGAGTTTGCACTTGGAAATGCCCTCATTTCTAGAAAACACATGGCATTTTTGTTTTTCTCCACTCCAAATAATACCCATGCTAATCAATATGCCATACTATGTGCTTAATGAGCCTGGGTGGGACCTCTGTAATGACGATTTTCATTGTAATACCTGGTACCTAATGCTGGCCTCCAAAGAGAGTAGATTATAGATTAGGGAGAGTCAGAGTCTAGAAGGATAGGAGAAATGCCCAAGTGAAATGCAAAGTTGGCAAAACTAGATCCTTAACAAAAACAAAACCAAAAAACTATGGCTTCCTTTTTACTCATACTCCAACACAGAAGGTAGTCCAGTGAGCAAATACCCTGCAGTCTTTCCTACCTCTGGCCCTTCCCTAATCCCTCTCCTCATAACTTCTTTCTCTCCAGTATCATACCTCCTTTTAAAGCAGGAAAAAAAGTAAAGTGGAGGAGCCCCCTTCAGACTTCCCCCTACATAAGGAAGAGTGAACATGACCCGGCCTCAGACTAGGGGAAGTGGCACACTCTGGAGAAAAGAGGCTGCAGGATGACTGTATCTTCATCAGCTTAGAAGAAAGATTACATTTTTTTTACATTTTTCGTTGTAAATGGGGTCTCCTTTGGTACTGGGTCTCCAATACTAATAAAAGTGCTTTTCATGTGAGTAACATATTTGGCATAGTTATCCTTGGCTGAAGTCTGTGCTTCATACCCTTCTAGGGCTGATGTCCTTAATCAGCTGTAATGGTCATTTTGATCAGAAAAGTGATCAACAGTGTGCTAGTCAGCTTTCCATCACTGTGACAAAATACCTGGGGGAAACAGCATAGGAAAAGTTTATTTGAACTCATACCCAAGGTTTCCAAGGTTACTTGGCTCAGTTGCTTTGGGACTTAGGCTGAGGCAGAACATGGCCAAAGGAGATGTGGGTGGAAACTGCTTGTGTTGTGGCAGGCATGGAGCAGAGTGGGAGCCTTGTGAGTCCCCAAGGTCACGCCCTCCTGAGATACTTCCTTCAACCAAGTCCCACCTCCTGTGTCTATCACACCCGACAATGACATCAAGTTATGATGTCACCTGTTAACCCACAGATGAAGTTAAAATCCTGATGAGCCAGCCACTTTTCCAAAGCCCATTAGTGACCAAGCAGTCCTTGAGGGAACTTTTTGGAGGCTTTCAGGGGGAGATTTTGAACCCCAACTGTAACTGTTTAGAAAACAATACCTTAGAAGTTACAGAGCATCACTCACAGTGGGTTATGCAATCTGTCTCTAGCCCTCCCTCAGTCCCTGTCCTCATAACTTCCCCACTCCATCACTAACAGCAACAGCACCATCCAGAAACACAACATGTTCTTTGTCTGCTGTGGCAACTGCTTGGCAATTCACCCCTAACAAACCTAGGTAGGGGGCGGGGAGACACTCATGGCATAAGCACCTGCTTGGTAAGTGCCCGGTCCCTAGTTCAATCCCTAGCATGAGAAAAAATAAAAATAAAAATAAAAATAAACTAGGTAGTTAATGACACCGTGTTCTTTGACTGGTAGCACCTGATATTGACACACTACCATGGGAGTGTCAAAAGCTTTTCCTAGAGCTTAAGATTCATTGGTGGTTATTGGTCTGAAACAGAGAAAGAGCAGCTCTGGAGGAAGCCTGCCTTGCACCTCTGTACCCAACCTCCATTCCAGAGGCTGGGTGGGATTTTCCATCCCCTGGAGCCCGAGAGGGAGCTATACCTGTCTGTTCTGCAAAGGTAACTCTCACAAATGGCATTTCTGGTTGGGTAAATTGTCCTGCAACAGAAAAGACCTAGTGGTAATTTAGTGCTCACTTCTTATCAACTGAAAAGTTTTTATTTTTGGAGGGAATTGGCAAGCTATAATTATTATTGATCTCTGTGACAGCAATCAGAGAAAGTTTTCGTGTGTCCTCCAACAAGCAGGGCCAGAAATAGATGCTGTGTCTTTCTCAGCCAATCCTGGCTTGTTCTTCATCTAAATTGATTTTATAGCTGACTTGCCACTTAAAGAAAAAAAATCAAGTTCTACATAGTGAATGTAGGTGTTCTAATTCTTTCCCCATCAGCATTTATAAAGCATTCAAGGGAGTCCTAGCCATACAGTCTTAAGAGAATGCTTTACCTGACTTTCAACAGATGGATGTTAATGGGATATTTATTTACAAAGTAAAATTAAATTGGAGCTGCATCTTAATATACAATTTACATAATCAGTTTTGTTCTGAACTGATGAGCTGTTTTCAATAGCACTTGGGACCTTTCTGTCACAGCTGACTCAAAGCAGGAGCCACTGAGAATGGAGATTAAACAATTTCCTAAAGCTAGAAGTCTTGATGAGGGTCTATTATCCCACCCTGAAGACCTCATAATTTCTCTCAGCACTGGCATGGGATCAAAGATTCACGTCAGTTTCTTACCATGGTTCAGGATCAAAAGAAAGACGTTCAATTTGCACTTGGAAATGCCCTCATTTCTAGAAAACACATGGCATTTTTGTTTTTCTCCACTCCAAATTAATACCCATGCTAATCAATATGCCATACTATGTGCTTGGTGAGCCTGGGTGGGACCTCTGTAATGATGATTTTCTTTGTAATACCTGGTACCTAATGCTGATCGCCAAGTAGAGTAGATTATAGATTAGGGAGAGTCAGAGTCTGGAAGGATAGGAGAAATGCCCAAGAGAAAAGCAAAGTTGGCAAAACTAGATCCTTAATAAAAACAAAATGAAAACACTACAGTTACCTTTTACCCATACCCCAACACAGAAGGTGGTCCAGTGAGCAAATGCCCTGTAGTCTTCCGGTGTATCTGATGGTGACTGAACTCCCTGGTGAGCACTACTGTTCCTTTTCCCCGAGTCAGAACAATGCGCACTTGCTGAAAACTCAAGTTCTCCAACTCTGCTTTGTTTAATTCCGCTGTAATGTTAGAAACAGCCACTGTTGTCATTCCTACCCCTTTAACAGAGTCCTAAAGAAGTTAATTAATTAGCCTGAATCCCCTGCCTAATTAAACAGAACAACCAGGATTTGAGACTAGCCTATTTGGCTCCAGAATGCAAAGCACTTACCCACCATGCCACATGCAATCTCACAGAGCAAACATTGTAGGCATTTCTATTAGTAGGCCTGTTCTCATTTATTAATAGAAAGAAAAGAATGTTTAAAATAAGACTTCCATTCCTCAGAGTTATATTTGCTAACCTTGAACATTGAGCAAACACACAAAATCCTGAAAAGAAAGGCCCGTATAAATTATTTATTCACTTTTGCATTCATTTATTCATTACAAAAATGGCTATTCTAAAATCAACTATAGTTAAAATATAATACTGAGGTCAAACCTATATCCTCTGGAGAGGAACCTGTGTACACAACTGAGATCTCAACGAATTTGAAACTTCATGACATTATCTGGTTATCTAAATGGAACCCAGTCAAGCAGAGTGGTCTGTATGTGTGAAATATTCCTAAAATCCTCTAAGATCAATAGCGCCAACCCAACCTCAGAGGGGAAATATCCAGCTGGGATTTGGTGACCTAAAGTCTCTATCGCTTATTAAGAACATGATCCTCAGCTCCAAGGCCTATTGCCTTGAAAGACTGAAAGACTACTGACATCCTGGTCATACTTAGAAGCCCAAGTCATTCCCATCACAGACTCCTTTGCTTGCTCTGAGAAGATTCAGAAGGAAAGAGTTGAAGACAGGAAAGTGTTTACTTTTCCCTCTGGGGCCCAACAACGTGAGCCCAGCAAAGAGGAGGCAAAAATCAGGAATGGTCAAACTCTCCCTTTGGCTTCTGCACCTGTCACTCAAGGTGTCCTTCTTGGGTTCAGGAAGCTGAAGGGTCAAGGCCTTCAAATGAACCCTAGACCATGGCTGCCTCATTGCTTTACTAAAGTTGGCCTCATCTGTCCCCTTCCTCTCCTTGTATTAATGGACACTGAATATTTAGATAATCTCTCTCAGAAATAGTTTATATTGTCATAGGGATCCTCTAGGGTACAGTGCTTACATTTTGGTGTGATTTCACACCAAGGCAGCAAGCTGAGACAGTTGGAGACTGAGAGGGAGGGAGGAAGAAAAGGAGGGGGGAGGGAAAGAGGGAGGTAGAGAGAGAGAGAGAGAGAGAGAGAGAGAGAGAGAGAGAGAGAGAGAACCATTGTCATGAGTTTAAAGGTAGGTCCCCAAACAACACATCCATTTTCTAACCCTTGGGACACATGAATATGACCTTTTTTGATAAAAAAAGATTTCAAAACAGTGTCACCCTAGATTGACCATGTTGGTCCCTAAATCCAAAGACAACTATCCTTTAAAAAATAAAGAAAGTCACAGACACAAAACAACCACATAGAGACAGAGAAAAGACTGTGGTAAGGAAGTACTAACCAAGGAATGCCTAGAGTTCTCGTCACCAGAACCCGGGAGAGAAAAGGATGGATTCTCCCTTTGAGACAGAAGAAGGAACGCAGCCTTCTGAGGAAATTGTTTTCAAACTTCTGCTCCTAGGACTGTGAGACAATAAACTGTTGAGATTGGTGTTTTTGTTTATTTTATTCTGTTTTTGTTGTGCTCCAGATCAAATCTAAGACTTTATGCTGGTAAAAGTTCTACCACTATGATACAGCCTCAGCCCTTTCCATTCTTTATTTTGAGTGAAGATTTCACTAAGTTGCCCAAGTGGCCCTGAACTTGTGATCCTTCTGCCTCCACTTCCTCGGTAGCTGAGATTGCAGGTGTTTTCTATCACACTTGGATAATTATTGTTATTTCTAAGACACCGTGATTGTATTAATTTGTTAGGGTAGCCGTACACTAGTGCATTCACCTTTGGGGAAAACCCTTCTATAACCACAGGTGTCTTCCCACCTTCTGCACTGCTGGAAAGAAGCAGTCTGATCAGGTTTCCCTCATCCTTATATGGCTTCTCAGAAAAGGGACTCAATTCAGAAAAGGCCTTTGAGGCCCTCATCTTATGTTCCTGGAGACCTGGCAAAGCCACACTTTGTGTGGCAGCTTCTCCACCCTCACCCCATGCTCTAATGGGCAGAAGATGTGAGCAAAGATCAAAATTCCTGAAACTTTATATTGGAAGAGTATGTCACTGGGAAGACTCAAATCAATAAAATCTATAGCTCTAGGATATGTCTAAAGAAACTGATGCAATTTCCTACAATATTGAAAACCACAAATAAGCACAAAGCAATGAGGAAACAATGGAATTAAAATGAAAAAAATGTTAAATAAACATTTAGGTAAATATATGATTGAAAGAACTAATGATAGTCTACAAGATAGTTTCTATATGTAAGTAATGGAAAACTTGCCACCTGGAATGTTTAAGGTAAATCAGTCTACAAGGTGCACAAGGAAGTGAAATACATTGTCATGGCCATTAGTCAAATAATTCAGGAAGAAATAGAAAGCTGGTCTTGTGGAGCAAAGAATTCTCTCATCCAAAAAAAAAAAAAAAAAAAAAAAAACCAAACTGCATTTGATCTTTTTGTGAGTGAAATTTACTCAGCAATGCTTAAGTCTCTACTTGTTTATATAATCCCTGATTTCCAGGGATTCCCTAGTCAGGGATCCTCTCTTAAAAAGACAGTCAAACTACCCTAAAGATTGTTTCAGCAAAATCCACTTGTCTGGGTGTCCTATAGATTACCTGCAGATGGAGTTGGGGTCAGGGCCCAGGGTTTCTCTGCTGCCCCTGCCTCTAGACCCTACTTTCCCTCCTGCAACCCACCCTGGCTTCATAAGAGGACCAACTGTTGTGAGGGCCACCAATACTCACTTGGATAAACCAGTCTCTGTGAAGTCAGCTAGTCACCTTCCTAGGCCACAGTGTACTATGCTCATCTATGAAACAGAAGCAGCCGAGCTCTGTCCTTCTGGCATGCAGTTCCAGTGACCCTCATTGACAGGCTTTGCCAGAGATTGTGTTTCACCTTCCTAGGAATCAAGTTTGTCCAGGCTCTGCTCAAGCACCTTTACTGGAGAGAGCCACCCCCATGGCAAACTAGTGTCCTCTTCTATTCTGCTTTCCAGTATAATCTGTGCATGAGAGGCATGACAGGAGGCATACACCAACAGGAATTAATACCTGAGACTTCGCATATGACATTTCTATCTCTAAAGCCCATGTGGAGGACATCAGGAGCATGTTGTTTAATCTTTCTTGCCTATATATTCAAGATGAATAAGCTATTTCCATTTAGAGTGCAAGGCCTCCCAGTCTTTCTACCATGGCCCTACAGATCCTGCCTGTGTCTCTGTGTTGGCCTTGAGCACATCTCGTCTCATGCTCTGCTCACCACTCAGCCCTCACCAGCTGATGGTCTTTGAATACATGTCCCCTTGCCTGGAAAGGTCTCTCCTGACTCCACATGACAGGTTTTTCTCTTCATTATATCTCAGCTCAGATATCTCTTTTGGGACTCTCAACTTCTGATCTCTGGTGCACACATAAGGACATTAGAAATCATTGTCCTATCCCCTCAGAAAAAGAAAAGTTTAAGACTGAAAATGAACAGTTGTTCTTAGATCCATCAGAGAGTTGAAGGCACACAATGAATGTCTGCCTCAATAATTGGATAAGACAGATAGATACAGAAAATTGTAGCTTAGGGAAAGAGAATCTTTGCTAGAACCAGTGCCTCAACAGGAAAAGCTAAATGGCAATTAATGAATTTCTGAAGTTTTCTTGTGCAAGTTCTGTGAGTTGAAAACTCCGGGGGAACTCAATCCAAGGTGGGATGTGGGACTATGCTGTGGTGATTTTGCATCCAAGAGGCCCACCGGGTGCTCATTTGTGGGAGACTGCCAAGTCATGTTCCCCTGAGAAATGAAGCCCATTGCCTTTGCCTGGCCTTTACCTCAACCCTATTTACTGAGATATCATAGAGAGCTATGCAAAAGCAGATGTTCCCTTAATTGGACAAAAGAATGTGATGGAGTGTGGCCAAGACACCAACATGCCTCACTGCAGCATAAGGACAAGGATTTCACCCCCACCAATGGCTGGAATGGGGCATAAAGTAAGAGCCTGTGAAGTTCCAGGGCTGAGGCATGAGCTAATATCTCACAGGATGCTAAAAGAATTATATCTTCTTATAGTACAGGTGCCAGCCTTTCAAACATCAAATTACTTGTTGTACCACTAATTGGGCAGTCTCTGTGCCTGATGCAAGAGTGCTTTGTTTCTCTTTTACACATCATGTCTGCAACATTTCTCTTATAACACACTCTGCTGGAACCCCCACCCACCTCCTCAATTGGTACCAATAAAAGCTGTGGGCACTATGACTCTTGGCCTTTGTTCCCCTGAGAGCAGTTAGTTATCCAAGAGCATTTCTCTCTCTCTCTCTCTCTCTCTCTCTCTCTCTCTCTCTCTCTCTCTCTCTTCCATTCATGTACCACATTACCAGGTAGGAAACTGAATTTTCTCTATGGAGGTTTCAATACTCTTTTATCGAGAGAAAAGTTCCTTTGTGCCCCTGGCAAGAGAAGGGGAATAGAACCATTTGGAAGTGTATTAGTCAGCTTCTGTCTCTGTAACAAAATACTTAAGATGAAAGAGGAAAAATTCACACGGACTCATGTTTTCAGGGGTTTTAGTCCATAGTCAGCTGCCTCCACTACTCTGAAGTTTGTAAAGAGATGGAAACATCATAGCAGAAGAGCGTGGGAAGAGTGCTACTCAGCTCCTGGCAGCCAGAAAGTAGAAAGAACAAAAGAACTATAGCAGCAGATGACAATGGGCAAAGATAAACCCCCACAAAAGCCAGACTAAGTGCATAGGAACAAGGAAGCTGTTATGGCAAGACTGACTGTCTTGACTTTGCATCAGGACTCCCAAAGCTGTCAGTACCTGCCTGAATTTTGCTTCCAGGTTACATACTTTTCAGGTTTCCGTAGTACCCACATTATCCCATTTTCAAGAACTGTACAAGAATGTCACACAACTGCCAGAAAATTTACATTTCCCAGACATTGTTCACAATCTCTCTGTCCTGGGGTATTTTGGCTTACTATTTATCCTACCCAAGTTGTTCTATTTGTTCCTATTTTATGATCCTGGCTTTGCTCCAAGTGCATTTATGGCTAGTAACATAGGAGGGGATGAGGGAGTAACGGTTATCTATAGTTTAAGTGACCTGAAGTGACCCTCCCTGAAAATGGAGCCTCATTTGCCTCATCAGAACCAGAGCAAAAGGGTCTGGGGATAAGACATGCCTTTCAAAGGCAGCCCTACATGACCTATTTCCTCTAAGTAGACCCACTTCCTCATAGGACGTTTAGCTATGAACTCATCCACGATGGGATTATTGACCTAAAAATCAAGTCGCCTCTCTAGGCCGCATGTCATGCAGGGTACTTTTTGCATGAGCTTTGGGAGGAGGTGCATTTTAGATCCAAATCACAATGGCCAGTGTGTCAGAGTGACCTGAGAAGGCCTCAGGAGAAACTGTTCATCAGATCCTAACTTGGTTAGAAGTGTTATCAGAGCCTTACTTTACCGGAAGAAGAAAACACTGCACCCACATCTAGTCACCTTTATTCCTTCTGTCCTTACCAGAGGGATGGGAGGGAGATCCCAGGAGCATGTTGGCACAGCCCAAAAACACAGGCTCCCTAAGACACTGAGACTATAGGACAACAAAGCCTTCCTTCCCAATCTCCCCAGGGCACCTATGCAGTGAGAGGTTCCCTGCATAATCCCCAAGGAATACACTATGGAATGGCAGGTCCAGCTTCAGACTGACTGTTGGGGTCCTCAGAATCATATATCAGAAGTTTATACCAAGTGTGATAGAATTAGAGGTTGGGGCTTGAGAAAGTGACTGAGTCATGATTAAAGGAATAGTACTCTTATGAAACAAGTTAGGGAGCTGCTTTGACCCTTCTGTCACATCAGCAAGAAAGTGTGATCTTCGGGCCAGAAAGCAAGCTCTCAACCAGATGCCAGATCTACTGGCATCTTTACCTTGAACCTCCCAGCCTCCAGAATGGTGAGCAATACATTACTATTGTTTATAAACCACACAGTTTAAAACACTTTAATGTATCCTGAAGAGAGTAAGACATCTTAGACCTCAACTAAAAAGTCTCAAAAAGGCTTTTTCTGACAGTCCTATCTAAGATCGCCATCTGCGCCCTAGCCGTTCATTTCCTGTTACATTCTTCATAGTGGCTAGCACCACCTAAGAAAATACTCCTTCAGTATTCACTCACTTGTCTTTTCACTCCCTTACTAGAAGGCAAACTCTGTGTCTGCCTTGCTCCTCACTGGCCCAATACTCATAATGAGAATTGGAGTGTAGTTAGATATTTGGAAACTATTGGGTTAATTATTAAATCACTGAATAAATGTCTCATGCCTTATAATTTGGTCACTTAATCTTGTTTTGAATCTTTAAAAAAATTTTTTCTTATGCATATTATATACACACATACACACACACACACACACACACACACACACATATATATATATATATATATATATATATATATATATATATAGTATGTAATACTATATATGTGCAGGTGGATCGCTGTACTCTAGCTGTTTAGGAGGAATTATAATACACCTGTTATGGCTTATATCTAGATGTGCTCCAAAAACCTCATGCACTCCTAGGTGGGAAATTTTGAAGGTGGATGGATTAGGGTATATGAATGTATATTTTAAAAAATGTGATACTGGGATAATGGGATTAAGGGGGTGGATAATGGAAACCACACCCTGTGTATGTGTGACATCAATCAACAGGCTTTTAGCCTGCATGGAATATGAAGGCACAGAACAAAGACAGGCTTTCCGGATGCTGCTTGCCTCTTTAACTGCCTTTTTACTTAAACCATGGACCATTTCCTCTCTGGTGCGGTACCCTCTGTTTGAGCCAGCCAAGTGTGGGCTGAAACCTCTCCAGATTGTGAGCTGAACCCTTCCTTCTTAGCTTTGAATGCTAGGCATTCTGCCTCCGCAGTGAAAACAGTAACAAAGACAGGCGAGGGTACCAGAGAAGTGAGGTCACTGCTGTGCCACTGCATGACCATGTGATTCAGAAGCCTTTGGAACTGACTTGCAGGGAAAGTCTAGACAGGAGTGAGGTGCCAGCTGAAGAGCCAGCCCTAGAGTGCTGGAAGCTGAGCTCAGTGCAAGACTCTGGGCAGAGCTCAGATCAGAATGCAGCAGAAATGGAGCTGATGAGACCAGCTGTCAGCTGGAAGCAAGCGCTGCATGGGCTGCTGGACTTTAGACCGTGTCTGTTGTGCTTTGGCACAAAATCTCCCATTTGTTCATGTCCAAGGACTTTGTCTAAAGGCATGGCACTACTGGGGCAGTTAGCCAGCTTTATGTTGAGAACCAAGAGCAATGGGCCCAGGAAGATGATTTAAAATGTATTTAGTTTCATCAGAAATGACGTCTGGTAAAGTTATAGACTGCAAAAGTGAGGAAGAAAAGAAGCTAGATGTCAGAAGGTCGGGGCGGCCAGGCAGTGTGCTCCTGAGAGGGCAGCGTGTGGACCTGCGAGTGTGAAGTGCACGGCTCAGTGGCAACCCCAGAGGGCTGGAGAAGCCAGGAACACAACCATCTAGGAGAGGAACCAGGGGGTGCAAACCTGGCCCAAGAACGCATCCCTGCGACCATAGGCATGCACAGTGCGGCAGGGCCTGAGCCACTCCAGCCTTTTGGAATCAGGCCTTGCCACAGAATGCACTGGGAGCTGAACACGCAGCTAAGGGAGTTAATGTCTCCCTGCTGGATTTTGATCATGCTTTGTTTCCATTCCTTCCTATCCCCCAATTTGTGTCTTTTAGAGTGGAATTATTGACTTCTACCATTGTAAGATGGAAATGTTTAACTTTATTTTGTTTGTACAAGGTCTCACAGCTAAAGGTTTGCCTTAAACCTCAGAGATGACCTTGTTCTTTTCAGCAATGCTGAAACTGTTAGTACTTCTGCAGCTCATAAAGCTGGCCTAAATGCCTTTTTCACAAGCATATGTGCATGAGTCTTTTGGGGGTGCAGGGGCAGAATGTTACGGATGATATGCAGATGTCCCCCAAACCTTCATGTGCTTATAGGAGGGAAATTTCAAAAGTGGCTAGATTATGGTGAATGAGTGTAGATTAAAGGTGTGATACTAGGATTAAGGGGGTGGATGATGGAAGCCCCATTCTGATTGTGGGTGGCACCAATTAATAGGCTTGTAGCCAGGTTAAAGTAGAAAAGGACAGATTGAAGACAGGCTTGCTGATGTTGACACTTCTGCCCTATGCCTTCTGCCTATTCTGACATGCCTTGAGTTGTTTGTCCTCTGTGATGTCCTCTACAATACGTAAAGTCATATTACTACAGACTGAAACCTCTACAAACTATTGGCCGAAATAAACCTTTCTTCCTTTCACTTTGGGTGTTAATTTTATCAGCCTGAGTGAGCCATGGGATTCCCACAAAGCTGGTAAAACATTAACTCTGTGTGTGTTGTGTTTGGGTATAAAATGCCCCCAGTACACTCATTGTGTAGAACTTGATCTCTAGTTTAGCAATATGTAGAAGTGGACTTGGTCGGATCCTGAGAACTCTGACCTGATCAGTGGATTAGTCCAAAGAGGAGTTTCTAGCTGAATGAGCTATTGGGCAGTGGAGCCTACGTGAGAGAATGAGTCCTGGAGGGACAGTCTTGGGGACTCGGCTCCCCTGGCCCCTTCTCTTAAGCTCCGTCATTCTCTCTGCTTCCTGGCTGTCACAAGCTGAGCATCTTGCCTCTATCACTATGTTCCTGCCTCACCATAGGCCTAAAAGTAATGGAAACGTCTGTAACCATGAGACGAAATAAACCTTTCCTCCTCTCAGTTGTTTTCTTTAGAGCATTTGTTCATAGCAATGAAAAAAGCATAAGCCATTTCCATATGAGGTCTACAGTTAGGCCTGGGATGCAGCTCAATGTAGAGAGCACTTGCCTGCCATGTAAAGGGCCCTGAGTTTAATCTTCAGTATCGCACACAAAAAAATTAAATTTTAAAAAAGACATTAACATTTGAGTAGACTGAGGAAAGATCACGGCCTCGCTAATAAAAGTAAGCACTACCTAATCCACTGAGGGCCTGAATAGAACAAGAAAGCAAAAAGACAGTGAAAACGGTGCCTGCATGGAAACAAGGACAACAGCAACAACAAAAGAGAGGCAGAAGCATGAATTTCTTTGCTTGTTTTCAATTCTGAGGATTAAACCAGGAGCCTTCACACTCCTTCAACCTTTAAAAATTTCTTTTTGCTTTTATTCTAAGACAAGCTCTCATTAAGTCACTAAGTTGCCTGGGACGAGTTTAAATTTGCAGAGTCCTTGCCTCGGCTTCCAAGAATGCTGGAATTATAAGTGTGCACCACTTCATCCAGCAAGGATCCTTTTGATCTTGGACATCCGTCTTCCCCTCTTCCCAACCTTTCAGCCCATTGTCAAACTTTGGATGGAGGCCAAATTGTGCCACTGCTTTCCTGCTACTCCAATTTGTAGATGGAGGATCATGGGACTTTCTTTTAGATACCATGAATGGAACTCAAGACCTTGTACTCGCCAGGCAGGTATAATTTTGACATGCTTTCTGACATCTACAATTCCATGAGTTAATTCCTATTCCTACGGATCTATTTCTGCAGATAATTTTGATACTGTGAAGATCTACTGTGCCTAGTAGGTGGTATACAGAAACACTTTATGGCTGTATCTTCCTGTGCTGCATTACATACATTTCTACCAAAAGAGCCTTTTAAAAATCATAACTAGGGCCAACCAAATAGCTCAGCAGAATAAAGAGCCAACAAGTAGGCGCAGGGGCCTGGGGTTGGATCCCCAGACCTGCTGTGCTGCAACCCCCCTCCCCCCAGGGTGCACTGAGATGCCAATTAAGACTGGGCGTGGTGGCGTGCACCTGTAATCCCCACTCTTGGGAGGCTTTAAACAGGCTCTATGAGTCCAATCTAGTAGTGAGACCCTGAAAACCCTGTAGACCATTCCCCAAAATACAAAAAAAAAATCATAACTAAAATTCCTCTGTCCTCTTTTTCTTTCATATAAGTATCACCGCCTTCTTTCCTTGTCATTGTTCTACCAAGGAAGGCCAATGAAGAAGTTCTGTGACTTAGCCATGGTGTCTTGTTAAAGAGGCTATGGAAATAATCTTTGAAGATTTCAAAGCCCAGACCCCCAGCTGAAAGCTTCTGCAGCCATTGAACTCCAACAAATTGGATTTCTAAGAGAAAATATGTCCTCCAACCTCAAGTATGTGTATGAGTGTGTGTGTGTGTGTGTGTGTGTGTGTTTTCAAGATATTATTTTCTAGTATTGATTATGTATTGGTCTCTATACATACACAACCTTGGATATAGCTATTTTCTACAAACTCTAACAACTAAAATAGCCCTAAGTCCTCAGGGCTACTGAGATGGTAATAGAAGACACCCTGCATGCCAGCGTTGAACACTATCTTTCCTAGTTCAGCAATTCTCATTTCTCTGCCTCTCTGCTTAGGGTAACATATTCCTCCTCATCTGTTGCTGTTAAAGACAACAAAAACTGCTGAGAGAGAAAAATGCATAAATATATCCAGTTTTAATGAAATCGACTATCAGAGCAGCCTGATATTGTGAACTTAAAGTCTCATCATCCAGTGCTGGTAGGCAATTTAGGTAAGATCCTATTTTCATGGGTCATGAAGGCATAAGATTTTCAGCTAAACAGGAAGCAGAATAATGATAATCATCACTGCCCTCCACATACTTCCTTGAGCGTTTATATACTGAGTACCTAATGTATACAGGCACTGTTTGGGATGGTAGAAATGTCATCATGGTTAACTGTGTCCTCAAGGAAGTCTCAAACTTGGAGAGCAGACAGATGTATAAACAAATTCTTCATAATGGGGTGTTAGGTGGGGAAATGCTCCTGCGTAAAGGGTGGAGGCAAGACACAAAACAGGGGAGCCTTTGGCTTCATCTTGATTTCAAGGAAGACTTCCTAAAACATGTTATTCTTTAACTGAATTTTAAAGAATAAGTAAAAATTATGAAATACAAAAGGATCCAAAAACTATTCCAGATAAATAGGAAAAGCATGATGTGTAGGTGACTGTCTTACTGGGGCACAAGGCAGGGAGTAGGAGAAGGTAGACTTGGCATGAGGAGTATGATGTGAGAAGCTTGGATTCTATTCATAAACATTTTTTTCTTATCATGGCCTGAGTGCTAAATGATTCCTGCAAAGAATATGGGGATAAATCAATGACAGAGTGGTCACCTTTTGAGTTGAGTGACATCTACCTGGTACCTATAATCAAATCCAACATACTGGTAGAAAAATTCACTAAAAGAAATAAAGATTCTGAAAGAGGGCTATGATATAATCAGAGCTGTGTTTTAAATTTCTCACATGGCTGCAGTGTGAAAAATTTAGGATTTGGCCATAATAGTTTAGTCAAGAGCCAGTGATGCCCTAACTGGGTCAGCAATCAAACAGATAAAAAGAAGTTAAAGAAACAGAGAGGAAATAAAATTGACCAAATTTAGTGATCTAATACCCATAGGAAATAAGACAGAAAATGAGGTTAGGACAGCTCCTTGGTTTCTGGCCCAGTATTGAATGAAAGCAAAAATACATAAATCTGTTTGGGCCAAAAGATTAAGATCTTTCTTCATCCATCACACCACATATACTGAACTGGGAACGTTTTTATTTTTAACACTTCTTACTTTTGATAAGGAAAGAAAACACTAAGGACATTTAGAAACTGCTTTTCTTTCCCAAAGTCTTATCTAAGAGCGAGAGCCAACAGTCATAAAGACACAATGGAACAAAGGAAGGAGAAGAGGAGAGAAGGAAGGAGGGAGGGAATGAGAGGAGAAGGAAAGGGATAAGTTTGATTTTGTGTAACAGCTTGGCATTGAAGTTTTCTTAGTTTGGGAGCATCTTGTCATTCATTTTGGAGAAAACTGTCTGCCTAAAGTTTAGGTGTTCAAAGATGGGCCACTTGGAAGGTGACCCATCCACGTGAAGTTGCTAATCTCATCAGTAGATTAATTCATTGATGAGTTCATAAATAAATGAGCTGGGGGAGCAGTTAGACAAAGTGTGTGGCTGGGGTATGACTTTAGAAATCATCACTTTTCTCTGATGTTTCCTTATTGTCTCTGCTTCCTGGTCATTAGGACAGACATTGAACATTCTCTAGCAGGTGCACAATCATGGAGAAAGAGGATTTTGTTAACCTGAGTAGTACATAAAATTGGAATAAGAGTTAGGTCAGCTTTCTCAGTCATATATATAATAATGTTTTATTATCTTTCCACATTCCACTTTTCCTGTATAAGATATACTTCCTCACTACATTACAGTGTAACCACTTCAGGTTCAATTTTAGAAACTCACATTAGATAATGTTGGAGAATAATTAAAAATTTTGAAAAATCATTAAAACCCAGGATTCCCTAAAATCAGACAAATGAGTTGGGCTGAAAAGTCCTAGCTTTTTTTTTTTTACTACATTATGTGATAGTCAATTTTATTAGCCTGAGTAATCCAGGTGATTCCCATGTCGCTGGTGAAACTAACTCTGGGTGTGTTATGTTTGGCTATATAACGTTCCCTGTGCACTCCTTGTGTTGAACTTGGTCTCTAGAGCAGCAATATTTGGACGTGGACTTTGGCTGGATCCTGAGGACACTCACCTGATCAATGGATTAGTGCCATGTACTAAGGGGCAGCAGAGCCTAGTTAAGAGAATGTACCATGGAGGGACGACCTTTAGCACTCTGTTGCCCCCTGGCCCTTTACTGTCAAGCTCTTTTCTTCTGCTTTCTGGCTGTCATGAGGTGAGCTGCGCTGCTCTGCTGTGCCTTTCTATTGTGATATTTCTGCTATAGGGCCAGCCATGGACTGAAACCTTTGGATCTTTTAGTTAAAATAAAACCTATTCTTTAAAGAATGTGTGTCAGGTATTTTGGTCTATTGGTCGAAAGGTAACTGATATACCATCTATCAAATTTTAGAGTACTACAGGGGGGATTCCTCAGCAGTCCTAGCTCCTTTGCTCCTACTCATTGCACGAGACCAGAACCCAAAATAATAGTTAGACTCTTGAATCTGAGCCACATAGGTAATATTGATTACATCATCTCCTAGCTCTAGGCAGCAACTTTCTAAATAGTTTTAAATCAATGTAATGTTGGATATTCTAAATTATTATTTTCTGGAAAATGCAAAGAAAGTTCAGAAAGCCACCTTGGCACACCTGCAGTGAGTACAAAAGGGCCTGGCTCTCTCATATCCTTGGCAGGGCTTATCTCCAATAATACTAAGAAATTTTGGATGCCCCTAGAACTGCCCTAAAATTCTTCTTCTAAAAAACAGACTTAAAAGGCAAAGTAACAAATGCAATTTATGCATCTCATTTGAATCAGACAGACAGTGGAGAATTTTTATTATGGGCTGGGTATTGAATGATATTTTAAATATTTTAAATTTTATTGAATGATGTTTAAAACAAAATGTTTTAATAAAGTATTTATAGGGGATGTCTAATATTTACTTGAGAAAAACTTTATGACTCTCCTCTAAAAAGAAACTTAAATATAATAAATAAAGATTGGCCATCAGTTGACTTGTAAAAGCTAATAGTAAATATGCTATTATTTATTTATATAACTTACATTTGCCTGTGTATTTATGAGAAAATTTCTACTATAAATCTTTATTCTACTTCCACTTCACATACACCAACTTCGACTCTTAAGATTCAAGTACTTGGAAAATTAGATAATTTGAAGGGTTACAGTCTGATTGCAAAATAGAAAATGGGCTAGAAGTGAGCCTGTGGACTGGTTAAGGCAGAGTTTTAATAGTCACCCAGCAGACAATAATGGCTAGGATTAAGACTTGCACCTGGGGAGAGATATTAATAGGATAGATTCGAGGCCTATTAATAAGATAAATCCAATAGTTACCTGGTGATTGCATTAATAAGTAAAGGTGTGAGAAAAGACTGGGATCCCACAATCAGACCCACAAAAAGTAACTGGAAACCAAAAAATGCATAAATCTTTTCCATCCCATGAAGCATCTCATTAACAAATGATCTGTTTCTGGAAAAGATTGGTCCTTAGTGTTTCCACTGAGCAAGAATTTTCAGTGGAGGACTCTGAATCATTCTATCTGCAAAGAATGAAGGCAGTCTTCCAGGGAGAAAATGCCATAAATTAAACAGCCACTAGTCTTGACAGCATTAAAAATAATCTGTCACCTGCTCCTAACTTTGTTCTTGGTTACAAAGGCCATTGTTTAGCTGAACAAAGAAGGTAAGGAATCTGGAAAGAACTGTTTACCTGGAGAAGCTGCTAAGAGCTCAGACTGAAGCAGACCTGCCTGCGAATGAGGAAGGGGGTGGGCAACTCCACACACAAGCCAAAGACAGCCTGACTGAAACTCAAAGTTATGAATGGAAAGGAAGCCCGTTTTCAGCAGTGGCTCTTGGTACATCCACAATGCCCTGAAAATGACTTGGCTTCTCAGTTAGAGTCATTTCTTAGGGGATCAGTCAGAAATTCAATTCTGAGAACAATAAATTGATGTTAACTTAGGAGAGGAGGACTTTAAAGGCCTCTGATGTCCTCCATCAGACATGCCCAGTCCACCCTCCTCTGTGTGGCTTCCTGCGCTCCACAGAGTTAACCCTGGTCCTTGACAAACACTGACTCCATGCAGATTGTGGTGATTCTAGTTTATAGAAATTCCTTAGAAAGAGCTCAAGAATGGAAATTCAGCATAGTGAAACATACAAAATCTTCTTCAGGCTTTCTTTCCAGTTACTATTTTTGGCACATTCTGCCAAACTCAGAGTGATTGCTGCAGTGTAGATGCAGCTGGAGTGTGGCCCTAAGGGTTCATGTGCTGGAGGCTTGGTCACCAGGATGGTGACATTAAGAGGTGGTGAGATCCTTAGAAGCTGGGATCTAGTGAAGGACTCACAGGTCACTAATGGTGTCTTAACACAGTTAATACAGTTTTTTGTGGGACTCATTGGTTAGTTCTAAAGAGATGGATGTTATAAAAGAGCAAACCTGACCACTTTCCAGCCTCTTTGGCTTCTTATCTGGCCATAGGATTGGTGCCGACCTGCTCTGCCCATGCTGCCATCTACCAGGAGTCCTCACCAGAGCCCAGGTGACATCAGTGCCATGGCCAGTAAGAAAGGTGAGAAAAATAAACCTCTTTTCTTTTTACAAGATTTTCTTTTGTGTGATCAAAATATACAGTGAGCATCAAAACTTTTCTTATAGTAAAAGATACATTGTCATTGTCCCCCAAAACACTTCCCCTCCCTTCCAACCCCCTACTCCCCTTGCCACCTTCTGAAGCAGCGCTGGAAAGTCCTCTTTCGTGTCTCTATGAGAGGTGATTAAAATATGGTGCATGCTACTACTAAGTACCATTAAATGCACAAGCAGGTCTATAAAACCGTTGTGGCATTTCTCCATCCACTGTCTCACTTCATTTTGTGGCTGAGACAAAATCCCTAATACTGAAAGTGAAAGAAGGAAAGTTTTCTTTTGGCTCACATGCTGTGCAGGTTTCAGTCCATAGTCAGCTGTCTCTATGGCAGGGTGGCATGGCAAAGAGACATCACAGAGAAGCATTCCACAAAAGCGCAGGCAGGAGCCGCACACACTAGCCTTCCTTTCCTTGTATCCCACCTAGACTACAACCTTTTAGGCAGTGCCACCCACACTCGGGCTGGGGCTTCCATTATCCACACCAGAACTGTGCTAAACCAATTTAGTGATTACGTACCCTCAATTCCCAACTCAGCATCACACACCCATGATCCACTCACCTCCTAAAAGCCTCTCCTTTGGGTGCATGAAGCTTTACAGGAGACATCTACATACAAGCCATCACATCCACCTCCACTCAGTCTGACACCATGAAACTTCTGGCTTTTCCCCAAAGTCAGAATGACCATAAAAGATAAACTTCTAAATATTCAGGACAGGGCAACTAAACATGCTCAGCAAAGAGGGCTTCAAGAACTGCCTTAAAAAGTGACAAGAGGGGGCCAGGGAGATGGCTTAGTGTAACAAGTGCTTCCCTGGCAAGCACAAGGACCTAAGTTCAATCCCTGGTTCTGAAAAAAAAAAAAAAAAATGACAAGATAAAATATGTGTATTTGGAGAGGGATCATTTTTAAGGAGATTAATGATAATGTCTTTTACTGTAATGTTTTGAATTTAAACATTCACCATATGTTCCAGTCACACCTTGTGTAAATACCTAGCCTCAGGTATTTTGTTATATTAATAGAATAACCGATCCAATAGCTATCCTTGGACACTGGTTTTCCTTTTGAAATCTCCTCCTAAAACTAATTCTGGAGTTCTAGTTTCCACTAACTATCTAGTTTTAAATTCTGAATATTCTTCACTATTTGACATAACCATCAACTTATGCTACTATTAGGCATAGGGACAGGATTTAGAGAGTTCAGTAAGGGAGTCTTATCTTGATTGTAGCAACAAAGTAAGCCAGACAAACCAAAGGCCAAACAAGACAGAAAACAGAATCCTTAGCTAAAAGTAAACTGGAGAAACTCAGAGCCAAGAACTATTCTACAATGAGAGAAGAGCATTGGCCACTAGAGGAGGACTAACTCTGGACTAAGAAACTAAAAAAGAAAGGGGCAGAAGTGTTCAGAGGAAACTTTCCTTTAAGAATGAAATTTTATTCTCCTGAGGTTAGCTCCCACAAACCTGTGACAGATTGCACTGCACCATACAATGAAACATTGTTTTGAAATAAATCTCCCTCACTCCATAAAAATGATGTTTTATGACTACAGTCTTGCTAATTTTTCATCTATTTAGATTCTACCTGACAGAAAAAGTTGACACTGTTAAATAGTATTAAGTTCTTTGAGCTCTCTCAGCCTGTGGGGAAAAATTCAACTGCTATCATATAAATTAAGCCAAGTTAAATATTTGGGAGATGAATGTGAATAGTGCCTTTTGTCTTCTTGTTGTTGAGAATAACAGAACCTATTTTTTTTTCCTTAGGATTGTGTAATCTGGCATTGCATAATGCCCTGAGTGATGGATTTACCAAACATAGGAGGAAAAACCTACAAAGGCCCATAGTCCCATCAACAGCAACTTCCAATTTTTCAGGTTTTGGTGATAATGGTGGGATAAATTATTCAATTTTCACATGCACATTCTTCACTTTCTGCTTTCCACACTGTGTGCAGTACTGACTGATAAGATGAAATATTATTGTATGGTTCTCCCTCCTTTCAGATTCTTAGTTTTGGGTAAGTCTTGACAAAATCTGAATAATAGGCACCAAAACAATTTTAAATCAAATTTAAAGACTAAGACATCAACAATATTACCTAATAGAAGGAATTTGAGCTCTGAAGTTAATCAGTCTGTACTAAAGTCCCAATCTGGCTGCTTCAAGCTTCCTAACAAGCAAATTACCAGTCAGGTGATGGAAATAGAGTTCCCACTTCTATCACTATGGAAGAAATAATATTGCCACCTTCCAGAATACTAAGTTAAATACTAAGTTGCATCAAGTAGTAAATAAGCTGTAAAATAAAGGGGGCGAGTCACTACCTTTGCCTCACTTTTTGGAGTTTGTTCAAGTCTCAGAAATTTAGCCAGAATTGGGACTAGGAATGAGGTACTAGGAATAAGGCTATTCAAACTTATGTCTACACAATGATCATTTTTTCCATTCTGAAGGTTTACCTGCCCCACTACAATGATTCTTATACCTTGGAGCATATACATCCTAACACCCAGCCTACCCAACACTAAATCAGAATGTCTCAAGCAGTTATCAATTTTGTTCAAAGAGCCCTTCAGGTAGTTCCACTATAGGGCAAAGTTTGGGAACCAAAGTCCTTCCTAAAATCACCTGAGGCTATCTTTCAGTTTGCTTTTGAAGTATGGCCAACTTCAGAATGAGAATGAAAGGCGAGGAAGCCAAATCATTAGTCCCTTCACCTTTCTCCAGTGAGCTCAGTAGTGGTCTCCTGCCCTGGCTTTGTGTTCCTTGGGCAAGAGTGAACCAAGAACAAAGGTGAGCCTAGAATCAGGAGAGCAGAACAGATGCCTGCCTAAATTTTAGGATGAACAGAAATAGTATAGAGATTCTAATCTCAAATAGAACCGAGCAGTTCTAGGTCCACCTAAGAGAAGCAGATTTTTTTCTCTGGAAAACAACTCAAAGCCTTTAAATCAAAGTAGGATTATGAATCTGCTGATGATTGTAGCTGGTTTGCCTTCATGGAAACCTTTGTTATTTCAGAATATTTCAAAGACTAGAATTGTATGGCATACACTCTGAGAGTGCTATAGCAATGCTGAGATTTCTGTCCCACAGAAGACACTCAACAAAGTCTAGAAACATATTTGCTTGTCTTTTGGGTGTGAGGGGTACTGGGGATCGAACTTAGGACATTGCACTTGCCAGGCAGGCACTTACACAACTGAGGTATCTCCCCAACCCCATATTCAGTTGTCTTGTCTGGAAATCAACAGACTATATCTGTATCTGTAGAGGCAAGGAATACTAGAAAATTCACAACTGAAGGACAAGACCACTACAAAGCCCCAGCTACCAACAATGGTGCAGTTGTAAAGCCATGGACATCCTCCTCCCATGGACCTCTCCCTTTCCTCAGAAACAAATGATGATTATGACAAAGAAAAATTTAAAAACAGAATAGAAGAAGAGAAAAAGAGGAAGAAAAAAGATGAAACTAAAAGAGTGGAAATATGAGACTGGAGGAAGAAGAAAAGGTAGCCACAGCTTCCTAATTGTCAGACGCTGGAAGCCACCCATGTGTCCTTTGGTTTAAATGAGTAAATACACCTGGTCCATCCAGACAAAAGAGCATTCTGAACTAAGAAGAAATGTGCTTTCAACCTATGAAAGGACATGAAGGAAATTAAATGCACATTCATGTGAAAAAAGCCAATCTGAAAAGGCTACCAACTGTACAGTTCTGACTACGTGACATTCTGGAAAAGGCAGACCTGTACAGACAGTGGAAAGATCAGTGGTTACCATGGATGGGGGAGGTGAATAAAGGGAGCACAGAGGTCTGTACAACAGTGATGGTGTGTACGATTGCACCGTTGTGGATGCATCATACCTGAGTCCGATCCCAATGTATGCCAACAGTGAATCCTAATATAGGCCATGGGCTTTGGCTGGTAACGATGTGTCAATGTAGATTCAACAACTGTAACAAATGTACCTCTCTGATGAGGGATGTTGATAGTGCAAGGTGCTTGTGTTGGAGCAGAAATTTATGGGGAATTCCCTATTCAATGCTCACCTTTGCTGTGCATTAAAATTTCTCTTAAAATGAAAGCTTTTTTTTTTTTTTTTTTTTGTAAGAAAAGAAAAAGAAGCATGACTGGCAAGCTGGTGTTGGCTGTCCCCAGCCCCTACAGCCTTTATTGCTTCTCTGAGTTCAGGAGGCGGAGAGCGCCCTTTGTCACCAGCAATCTGGTGGGCCGTGGCCAGGGAGATAAGGCAGGGGCTCTGTTTTGCCTGGTGGATGTTCTGTGCCTGAACTACGGGTCCTTCTTTGCGCCGACGGCCTCAGACCCTGCTGGGCTTCTTGAGGTCCTTGCTCTTGGCGGGCATGAAGGCGTATAGCTCCTCGATGAGCATCTCCATGCGGGCAGTGACCTCCGTCACCGTGTCGATGACCAGCCTCTGCTGCAGCTTCAACTTATTGTTCTCCCAGAGGGCCTTGTTCTCCTCTTGGAAGGTGCGGTGCTCCTCCCGCAGCACATGGAGGGCCCTGTTCTCCTCCTGCAGGAGCCGGTTCTCCTCGCGCAGGGTCTGCAGCGCCTGGCTCATCTCTCTCAGCAACTGCAGCAGCCCTGGGACTGCTTTGCCTTCTTCATCCCTGGACGGCCCGGGCCCGGACAAGTTGCCGATCAGCTCCCGCAGAGCACGCAGTGTCTGGGCGTCTTCCTGCGGGGTCGCGGGACCTTTGGGCTCCTCGAAGGAGGAAGAGATGCCCGGGCCCTGATCCGGCAACAGCCCCGGGCTGTGGGGCTCCTCGTGCGGAGAGGGTCCCGGGAGGCTGTTCTCCGCGGAGGCCGCCTTGTCGTCCACCCGGGCCCAGTAGGCCTGGTTCTGCGCCAGCAGCTGCTGCAGCGCGCGGTTCTCCTCTCGCAGCAGCTGCAGCGTGCTGTTCTTGCTGCGCTGCGCCGGCGGGGCCGCGGGCTCCTTCTGCACGGCCTCTTGAGACGCGCTGTCCTTGCGCAGCAGCGGCAAGGGCGGCTGGCTGTCCTCGCAGCCGAGGGTGGCCTTGTGCTCCTCCCAGAAGATCTGCAGGATCTTGTTCTCCCTGCGGAGCGCCCGGTTCTCTTCGCGCAGAGCCCGGTTCTCGTCGCGCAGGCACCTGCTCTCCTCCTGCACCAGGTACTCCTTGGCCAGCCTCTTGTGGTACAGCTTGTGGTGCAAGGAGGAGGACGGCGAGAAGTGTGGGGACTGCGGCCGGTAGTTCTCGTTCACCCACCGCCCGTCCTGGAACACGAACATCTCGTCACTGAGCTGCACGCGGGGAGGGTTGTAGTCCAGCTCCAGGTCGGCCTGGGAGGTGGGGCGGTCCATGGGGTCGAAGGGGGCTGAGGAGAAGCGGTTGAGCGGGTAGGAGTGCTGGCTGACGACCCGGCGGCTCAGCCCGGGTCCAGGAGCCTGGCGCGAGCAGCGAACAGCGCTGTACAGGTTGTGGAGCTTCAGGTAGGGCTCCGCCGTGCCCCTCTGCGGAGAGGAAAAACAGCGAGCAGCGTTAGAGGTTAACTGAGGCACCCCGGTGGGGGCTGGGGCCGGAAGGCTGGGACACTCCCACGATCTGGGTGCTGCCTGCAGCCTGGCCTGGCCACGGTGCGCACTTTTGCCTCTTAGGGTCCTCACAGGGCTCTATGTCAGTGCATATCATACCAGCCAGCTCTGCTCTACAAAGTCCCCAGAAGCACTGAATTAGGTTCCTGCAAGCCCCCAGTCACGTTGTGTTGCCAGCTAATCGCTACATAACCTTGTTTTACGTGTGTGTTTAAAGACGCTTGATTCATCAACGTTGCAGGCACAACCAGGCCCTGTCGCTCCCATCAGAAAGCTTAGCTAGCGTGACTTCCTCCACGAGCCCATCACCCCCCCTGCGATCTGAAGCGCCAGACCTTGGCACTTCCCCCTACACGGGGAAGCCATTTTAAACAGTTAAATCGCCAAATTTAAAGTTAAATAAAAACACAAAAGTTTCAAAAACATGGCACTAGTAAACTCCAAAAAGGACAGTATTTTCCAAAAGCTCAAACGAGAGCTCCTCAGCTGGAGACATACAAGCACCCTGCGCAGGAACAACAATGGCTGGGGAAGTCCCTGGGGTTACATGTTTCAGTGAGTCGGCAAATTCACAAATATAAAATCCCCAAATAATGAGATTCAGGTACATATGATGGGGGCTAAGGGCATAGATTTTAGAATCAACCAAATTAATTTTGAGCCCTGGCCTCACTGGCTATCAAGAATTTGGGCAAATCATCAGAAGTTCAGTACCTGTAACTTTAAATTTAGATAACTGTACTTTCTTGCCTCATATTTTAAGGTAAAGTACAAAAGTGCTAAGCATGGATGCTGGCACATCTTTTTACTCTGCAAGATGGGCAAACACTTTTCCAAACCACCTACCCACAGGTATGTACCTTCACTTGCCATGAGCAGAGAGGCAGCATGAATCCCGCCAACACACTCCCAAATTGCTGTGTCCAAGAGACAGGAGGAGCTGTTGGCCATCCCATCCTTTCCTTTAGTGCTTTAAACTAAAGCTCATTCTGTGCTGTCAGCTGCCCAGGAGTCCAGCCTGCAGCTGCCCTTAAACAGCCACTCAGCCATTGATGTAGGGTGAGGTTCACAGACCAGTCTGGAGCTCTTCAAAGAAGAGCACCATTCCAGATTTATCACTGAGTGACTGGGATTCAAAATGTGGGAGTGAGAACAGCAAAATGTAAAAAAGCATTCCTACAGAGAATCTCATGATGGTGCTGGGATCTCAAAGCCACAGTGGAAAAACTGGGTCAGACCCACACCATTTAAGTCCAACAGGCTGGGCCATGGAGATAGCTCAGTGTTCTAAGCACCTGCAAGGATCTGGGTTCAATCACAGGCATCACAGTGCACACCAGCCCGGGCACTCTGAGCCACCGCCAAGACCAGGAGTGGTGGCACACGCCTGTAATCCCAGCACAGGAGGATCACTATGGGTCTGATCTAGTAGTGAGACCCTGTACAAAATACATAAAATTGGGGCCTGGGAGATGGCTCAGTGGAATAAGCGCTTCCCTAGCAAGTGCAAGGACCTGAGTTCAATCCTTGATTCTGCCAAAAAACAGAAAAGAAAACAAAATACATAAAATTAAATAAATCCAACAGGCTAGTGGCACACTTCCCAGTGGAGAAGACCAATCAAAGTGGCACTGATACTTCTGAGTTGTTCACTGATTTTACAAGACCTGGAGTGTGGCCCAGGAACCTGCCTTTGTACCCCACTCTTTTGGGTGATCTGGCGCCAGATGGTCAGAAAAGCTGTAAGCCAGGAAGAAAGTACAGTTTGCCTACATTAGGTTATACCAGGGATGAAGACCAGAAGTCAAGATTGCAAGTCATGGGCCGGCAAGATAGTTCAGTGGGCTAAAGCGCCTGCTTAGGCAAGCTTAGGAAAGCAGAGGGACTGCAGTTCGAACCTGGGCACCACATGCTGCACCAGCCCCAGGACAGGCTGAGCAGGCCAGAGTCCAGGCATAATGGCCCGTGCCTATAATCCTAGCACTGGGGAGGCTGAACACAGGAGGATCACTATGAGTCCGATTTACGCAGTGAGACCCTGTATACCCTATAAACCCTTACTAAAAATACCAAAGAGAGAGAGAGAGAAAATTAATGAACTTTCTCACCCTGTCTGAGATCCAGATTTTTGACTAGAGAAAAAGGGAGAGTCAGGTTGCATGGCCCTAAAGGCACCTTCAAAAATTAAAAAGTAGCAAAATGTATGGATTAAAAAAAAGAATAATGACATATGCCCCACTTAATTCCCACCACTGCTGTGAAGAATGAATGAGAAAATATATTTTAAATTGCAAAGATGTGCCTTAATATTGTTACCAAGAAAATAGATTTAAGGACTGGGAATACAGCTCAGTGGTCTAAGCATCTGCCTGGAAAGCACAAGGATCTGGGTTCAATTCCTAGTACTGCATGCCATGTGGGCCAACATAACTGGGCATGGTGTCACATGCTTGTAATGCCAGTGGCTTAGACAAGAGAATCACTATGATTCCAAGCTGCATAATAAGACTGTATACAAAAAAAAAAAAAAGCCTTTTAAAAAATTTTTAATTACTGCATGAAGTGTGAGATATATTCAGAAAGAAGCAAATAGATAGAAACCATTCTGGAAAAGAGATTACAATTTCAGCAATGAATCTAAATAAAAATAAGATTCTGACAGCTATTTTTAAATACACCAAAAGCATTTCATCCAAGTATATCAAAATGCTGTGCAGATATCAGTTCCCCATTTCTTGGGTTATTTTCACAATCTTACAGAGATAGAAGGTAGAAAACAAGCCAAGTTACCCATGCTGTATATGTGTGTAGAGAAAAATGGCATTTGTCTGGCATATAAAGTTGATAAAAATTCTTTAAAACTCAAAGAGCTAGATAAACAGAAGACTCAGTTCTATGTCATTAATTTTGCATGCTATTAACTTTTGTAAGGGTAGCCTCCGTCTTCCAGCTAGCAAGAGTATGAGCACATTCTGCAGAACCTTATTTACTTTCAATTAATTCAGCCCCCTAGATTTCACATTTCTTAGTTGGAAAAGCACATTGGCTGCTCTGGCCAATCTTGTGAGCAGGCTGAACCTCACTGTGGGTAACTCAGACCATGTCCTTGTATATATAAGGTTCCCACAGCCCGCCTTTCTGAGAAGGTTAACCAAGTCCCACAAGGAAAGAATCTGGAGAAAGCCTTTCCCCCTCGGCACAACGTAGGCAGGGCTCGCTTTCAGCAGGATCTGGGTCCAGGAGGGACCATCATGGAAAACTACAGTTTAGTCAACTGTGTATATCCTAACCCTGCTTTAAAAAAAGGAAAGGAAGAAAATTGTTTTGTCCTAATTTTATTCTCTGTTCCAAGAATTATACCCATAGAATTTATTTAATCTCCACAATATGGGCTATAAAATGTTATCACAGATTGGTAAAAATAAAAAATCCAAAATGCTTCAGAGTCTGAAACTTTTTGAGCACTAACATGATGCCACAAGTGGAAAATTCATACCTGATCTCCTAGCACAGGTTTCAAGTGAAGTATAGGTACACTAAAACTATTGCTTGCAATATTTCTGGGACACATGGATAAGATATTCTATGTTGCATATATATGTGAAGCATATATAAATAAATTCCATCCTCAAGATATCTCATGTATATCTGCAAATATATATGCAAATATTCCCAAAATTCTGAACCAACAAAATCTGAAATACTTCTGGTTCCAAGAATTTTGAATAAAAGATACTCAACCTATATTCTTACTCACAATGTAAAAGGCACACAAGAGAAGCTGCCACAGATTTATCAAACTACTTGCTGTACTTCTGAGGTCAAAATTATTTTTTCATTTACTTGTTAATATAGAAAATGTCCAGCATGGATAAAAGTAAAGAGAATAATAAATTTCAATTTGCTCAACACTCAGCTTCTTCAATCATCAAATCAAGATTGCACTTCTTTCTTCCAGACTTCTACTCAGTTCCACAACCACAAAACGCTTTTTTGTCTATAAAGATCTCAATATGTATTCTCTCATTTATTTATTTTTTTAAATAAGCCCAACTTTTTTTACAGAACTGGGATTGAACTCAAGCCCTTGAGCTTGCCAGGCAAGCATTTATTCTACTGAGCCATCTCCCTGGCCACTTCCCCACTTTTTCTTAGGCAAGGGTCTTCAGGGTGTTCAGGGTCTCACTACTAGATCAGACTCAGTGATCCACCTATTTACAGTCTCCCAAGAGCTGGGATTATAGGCGCTCCCCACCATGCCCAATCTCAATTGCTATCTCAGTGCCCCCCGGGGATGGGGCCCACATGGAAGGCCTGGGGATCGAAGCTCTGGCCCCTGTGCATTCTTGCAGGCACTTTAATCTGCTGAGCTATTTGGCCACCCCTAACATGTATTCTTTTTAAAAAAACCCTATGCCATTGTCATCCTTTTAAAATTTAATAATGATCCCTTTATATATAGCCGCAAACAGTGTTCACATGTCCCCAGTCATTTCGAGGTTCCTTTTCCTGTGGTTGTTTCATTATCACAAGGGAGATAACACCTCTTGATCCAACTAACTTCCAGGGAGGACCCACTAGTGCTCTGTTGCTATTCATCTTGGTATCCTCCGTGGCCCTCACATCTTGCCATCCAGCTGCTTTGCTCTGTATGCGCATGCTGAAGTAGGTACGTGAAGGCCTGGAACTGCCCTGCCAGTAGAAATGTACTAAACAGAGCCTTAACATGTGGCAAATCCCTCGCTCTGCACAACCTGTGGATTTGAGACTTTGTCCTCCTTATGTACCATCAAGTGACTGATGGTCACATTCTTTTGCTCTGCAGCCTTGCTTTCCAAGTCTTTAATTCTATATAGTATAAAATTAAAAACATTGTCTTCATGTACCTTTTGGCCTAACTTTCTCTAACCTGATGCATCTGCATTTGTAGAAAGGCAACATTAAGAGCTCTAGCACTCCTCTTTTACCAACATGGCTGATATCTCATTCTCTCCTGCAAATGACCAAGTTTCCTGAGCAAAGCCAGGCCTTTTCTATTCTGGAACCACATTACTTAATGCAGAAATGTTGCTAAACAAATAGGTCCTTCACTTTCTTATCAGGATCCCTCTGCCTGAGCTCTGCTGTCTCTCCTCCTGTCCTGTACAGGTCCAAGAAAGTAAAGTGACCACACCAGTGGGGCCTCATGACTTGGTTTCTTAGGTACAATACTTAAGCATCTTGAAAATTTTAATAACCATGCATTTATTTGAATAAATGCTAAAATATGTTTATTATAGCAAATCTGTAATTCTATAAATTTTATCAGAATAGGGCTAACATGCAATTTCACTATTTCTATCTTTTGAAAGTGAGAAAATTTAAAGAAAAATATTAAGCAGAAAGGCACTTTCAATATGACAAGAACCCTGACTGTTTTCTGGGAAAACACTGAGCCCAAATAAATTCTTTTACATTTTCCCCCAGTCACTGCCAGAGCCAGCTGGATTTATTCTTCACAGAATAAATAAATAAAAGCTCTTTCTCTTTCTCACCCTAATTATACTCCCTATGTCCACTCACCAGTTAGCATTAAACTGGTATCTAATACATTGGAAGCTCACAGGCTATGTACTCAGGAAACGTCCAGTCAATTTGAAAGATCAGTGAAGAGCACAATTATTCCTTCATGCAAATGAGCTACATCAAAGCACAGCAAGCATTAACTAGGGCTTATGGGGAATAGGATGTCTGATGGCTGAAGAGAGTCCTGGCTCTCTCATGGCACAAGCATATGACCTTCGCAAGCTCACTCCATTGGTGTGCTTCTGTTTCCCCTAGAAAGTGTGGGTGCTAACGTGATTCAGGATCATGTCATGTTTTTGCAGGTTGGGTAATGTCCACCTTCCCGAGGTACCATTCACAGCTATTGTTGGGGAACACAACCTACATAGTTACCCACCGCAGCCAAGAATCTGTCCTGCTTTTTTCAGAGGATTTGTTGTAGAATTCAAAAATAAAAAGAAAATACATGACATGCTCTTTTTCTATAAAGAACTATATAAGAAAATGGTTACTGCATTTGCAAGAGAAGTTCCTAATATTCCCTTAAAGATCATATAAAACAAGCCAAAGAAACACTTACTGGGTGATTATTTTGAGTCAGACAATATGCTGATTGTTTTCCATAGTTGTGTGTGTATCTGACCCAAAACAACTGAAATGGTCCTACCTAAATGGCATAGCTAACAAAAGGACAGGCCCAGCATTTAAAATCAACATATTTGATTTATAACTCCATGCTGATTCCAGCAGTCCACAGTGTCCATGGAGTGCACGTGTGGACATCACTTCACAGTGCTGCTCTCTCCCACATCCTTTCCTCTCATTTCCATGTGTTTTAATAAATTGCAGTTACTACAACTTAAAGACAGTCAACAGACACTTACTTTTCTGACATCCCCAGTCCTTTTAACTAGAACTGTACATGTGGCATACATGAAGATTTAATAAGTCCTTGCTAGCAAATGACTTGACCAAAATGTTCTGAAAGGTTGGAGAAGATATTAGGTTGAACTGAATAAAACTGTTAATAGTCTACCCATTTTTTGCCTATGGAAGTGGCCATTTCCTTTGTCTTAAAAGAACAAAAAGAGGCTCTGGAAAGAGGTCTGAGCTAACAAAACATTGCTTGTACACTATGACAAATATTTCTGAGCTTGGAAGAGCTCCTGTAGCAGCATGGCCCACTTTTACCACAGGGATAAACAAATATAATTTGTAAAGCTGTACCCTCATTTCAATTCATATTTGAAACATGCAATATGGTGCCAGAGCAGCACTATTACCTCATGATGGAAAACCTGCCATAGCAGCTTTCCCATGAGTTCCCAGGACCATCTAGGTATCATCGTAGAGGAATCCACCTGTACACAAGAGCATATTAGTTGTCCATCTTGTCATCTACCCATAATCCAGTGCAAAGGCCCCAAATACTCAGTAGTTCTTTCCCCCACAGTGGCTTTGAGCTCAAAAGTTCCATGGTTGAGAACTCTTGAGAGTCTCTTTGCCTCTGTAAATGTTGAATCCGATATTTTACTTCCTAGTGTTGTAAGAAAACAAGTGGTGAGGTTGGAGAGATAACTCAGTGGAATAAGTGCTTGTCTGGCAAGCACAAGGTCCTGAGTTTGATCCCTGGTACCACCCCCACAAAAATAGAAAGAAAAGAAGTGGTACATAAGCTGCAATAAAGACCAGAGAGCCAGCTTGACTTGTAACACAACCATTCACAGCCTAAACTGCTATTGCAAATGCTGAATATATTTCTTTACAAAGGGGCTTTCTAAGGCAAAGAGCAGTGGCCAGGATCCAATCCCCAGTGTGCCCTGCCAACCTCACCCCTGCGGCACACTGAGATGGTTATTGAGACTGGGCATGGTGGCCTGCACCTGTAATCCCAGCACTTGGGAGGCTGAAAACAGGAGAATCATTACAAGTCCGATCTACATAGTGAGACCCTGTACACCCTGTAGATCCAGTCCTAAATACAGAAAGAAAAGGGGGTTCTTTCTAAAACATAGCATCTAGGCCAAGCAAACACATGCAATCATAAGACCCCAGACATGCTTGCCCTGTCTTTGCAACCAGTTCCTTCTCGCTGGACTTCTCAGCCACTGGTTTTGCTGCATTGGTTCCACAGTCTGAGCTGCTCTACTTTTATGACCTGGGTCTTGACAAGAGGTCTGTTCCTGGAACATCCTGAAAGTTTCTCCTAAACCTGGGAGATAAAACCCAGTCCACATGGCCCAAGTCTCACACAGAGGATTGTCCCATTCCTGGTATTTGTGAACCAGAGAGTGAAGAAGAAAAAGTCTGGCTCCTTAAAATGTGAGGTTGCTGTGGAGGACAAAACAGTTGACTCTGAGACTGCTGCCACCTCCCCCAAACTGTTAGAAGGGCAACCATGAGATTCTGTCCTTAGGAGCAAGGAACGTGCTCACAGCTGTGCCAAACAAACTGTTAAGTGTTAAAGCCCTGCGCACAGGCCCTGTCCTTACAGGTGCCAGAAATCACCCCCACGGGAGAAATCTTTCCTTAGCATGACCCTCCTTCTGCCAGCCCCTTTATAGATGAGTGGTTTTGGAAGGAAAAGGGCTGAAATCACCAGCAACTAACCTAAAAAGAACACTGGGAAGAGCAGCCAATTAATTCTAAGAAGAGAGGTAAAGGGGAAAGGGGAAATAGTAGGGCCAGAGTCCCCTACTGCTGCTACACAAGTTCTATGAAATAGGAGTTGTGAGTGGAGTCTTCTAGGGTCCAGCTGCTGAGGCTGGTGGCTGCCACATAAAGAGTTTGGGGATGGGACTAGCCAGGCTTAGGTGGCATGTGCTGTGTGGTCTGAATGTGGTCCTCTAAGTTTTAAGTTTTGAAAAGTTAACCTCCAAAGTCTTATGTTAATGGTATTTGGAGGTGGGACTTTGGGAAGATGATTGGGTCATGAAGGCTCTGCCATCATGAATATATTCACCCATTCATAAGCAGTAAGTCATGCAGGAGTCTCTCTCTCTCTCTCTCTCTCTCTCTCTCTCTCTCTCTCTCTCTCTCTCTCTCTCTCAAAATATATTTGGTTATTGCGGGGTCTCACTGCACAGCTTGGACTCAGTTATTCTCCTGTTTTCAGCCTCCCCAGTGCTGGGATTGTAGGTGCATGCCACTACACCAGGACTCTGTGGCCAGCACAGCCTGTCCTGGGGGCAGGACTGGCATGGCACGTGGTGCTGGGGATTGAACCGCTGTCCCTGTGCATGCTTAAGCTTGCCTACACAGGTGCTTTAGTCAACGGAGCTATCTAACCAGGTCAGGAGTGTCTTTTTGATGGAAGTGAATTCTCCATGGCTATTTGCTCTGACTTGTCACATGATGCCCTCTGCCATGATATAATAAAGAAACTATGCCTTCCCCAGATGACTAGGTGCTAGTACTAGGCTCTTACACTCCCTGCCCTGCATAATCATACACTTCTTTAATCACTCCTGTTCTCTATAAATTACGTGGTGTCAGGTATTTTGTTATAACAACAGAAAATACACAAAAGCATGCTCAGGATTCTCCTCACTAAACTGTTACTATCAAAGCTCAATAGAAATGTCCAAACACTCTCTGTGGAATCCAAGCCTGTTGACCAAGTTTTATAATTATCTACTTTGCCTGGATTATTGAAAGCTACTAGTTGAGAATATTCAGCTATCTACATGTTCTTTTAAAGGCCCTAGAGTCCTGGTAGGAAAAGCCAACTACATTCAAATTTTCAGATAAAATGACATGGCTGAGTTTTATTATCATGCTTTAAAATAGACAGACCTTCTTAATGTCATGATATTAAGAATTACTTGTTGTTCATTTTAATAAATGCTTAACAGATAAAAGAATAACTCAGAAAGTAAATGTACCTGATTTTGATAGAATTAGAATGCTAAAATCAGAGTTTAAAGACAGTGTCATCTGTGGTGGTTACAGCTAATTGTTTAACACAGTCTCCTGGTCTCTCTGAACAGTTATTTATATTGGTGTGTATTTGGTTACTGTCCATGGGATTCCATTGTTTCTAAAGGCAATCAAACAAAGAGGAAAGAGAAAAGGCAGTGCGGTAGTGGGGAGGGACATAGGGATGAGGAAGGAGCTGGTCGAGCTCATTCTGGTCTGTGCAGATCATTCATTAATGACCTATCAGTAAATGTGCTTTCACAAGACTCGAGACTCAGAGCACACTTGTGGGGAAGTGAGAGTGCTGTGAGAAGCAGGCTCATTATCTATAAGAGGAATTGGGACATTAGTTCACTTGGGCAGGAAATAACATTGATGCCTTACAAGTTAATGTGCTGGAGGGAAATAGATCAGAAAACACAAATATTTAATGTGAAGAAGAAAAATGGGAAATCAATAAGACCTGAGAAGACCTAAGGGTGATGATAAATAGCAAATCATAGGCATGTTCAGAGTAATCGAGAAGCCAAACACCCAAAAGGACTGGAAGGTGGGAGCCCAAGGCACCTCTTGGGAATGGAGCTGTTATGGTGATTCCTTCTGGGGTGAATGCATTTGGCTCAGAAAAAAAGCTGCACAGCATAGCTATAGAGAGGCTTCTTGGGGCAAGAAGATAAGGGGAGGGGAGTAGAGGTGCTACTCCCTAGAAACAAAAGAAGAATCACAGAGCCAAGGTGAGACCTAGCCTATCCCAGGGTATGCCCCTCAAGGGCACTTGCATTGACCTGGGTTCAGGCCTCTAATACCAGCTCTGCCCTCATTTATGCACTTCAGATTCTCATGTCTGTGAAATCTCTCCCTCACGCTTGCACACACAGTGCCCCAGTAGCCAGTCAATAGCTCTTCCTCCCCTGGTTTCCAGTATCAGTCCTCCCCCCCAACTCATGCTCCGTGTATCAGTTGTGGAGGTACAGGCAGTCTATCAGGTGCTCTCACAGCCCTGAGCATGTTGACTTCAGATCCCCTACCTGTAGTCACTGCTCCCTTTCCCTAGAGGACCAGCCCAGAATATGCCGGCAGGTGCCTGCCTTGTGTCATCATGGCCTGTATACCGGTGTACATCAACAGAAGGCTGCATCTGTTGGTGTGGGACACACATGGCCAGATTGATCTCCCTTCCTTCACACCGCCTGCCTCTGAGGATCCCAGCAGCTGCACCAGGTCAGCAGCACAGGAACTGGACAGCCCCAGAGTAAGCTTCAGCCTTCTTAAACCATCTTTTGTCCTCTTTGGCTAGGCTGTTCCTGGGGGCAGGGAGGAAAGTTGCACTAGGGAAAGATAGAAAAATCTTTCCAATCTTTCTTTCAATCACATGACCATTTTCAAATTCTACTACCGCCCCATCTCCAGTTGGTGTCCTGTCTCTGTCTCTTCGCACTGTCACGACGAAGGAGGAACCAAAAAAGTAACACTCATTTTAAAGCAGATAAAAGTGGCCAATCACATTCAATTTGTGTTTCAACTAGAAAGAATCAGATCTGAAAATGTGCCCACAGCTTGTTGTCATCTATCAAATGATCAGAAGAAAATTATCTAATACTTCGGCTAAGTTTTATGAGCTGAAACATATAGGAAACTACCTACTCATTTCAAAGTCACCAGGATAATATGAAAGTAAATATCCAGAATGTTTACTTGTCTTATGGTTTTGCCTCCCACCTACAATATCTCACTGAATGCCCACTGCTCACAGATCCTCATATACCTCCCTGAGTGAAGACTTCGGTAGTTACCTCTGCACTTGCTTCCTCCATCCTACATTTCACCCCCTCTGGTTGAATGGCCATGGTCTCCCAAAAGGGCCTAAGGTGATTCTAGAGAAAGCAAGGCCACCCCTTTATGACATAGCAGCACAGAAACAAACCAATCACAATGGCCCTACAATGACAGGGCTGCTGGTAGGAGACCTGAGCACCCTACCCCTCCTAGGACTTCAGCAGTTCATCAGCCTCACAAGCAAACACAAAACAAAAGTTACTACAACCAAAAACGCCAGTGTCTCCCGTATTTTGCCTTTGGTGTACAGTGGGGCTGCATTCTCTTGACAACCCCAGAGGACTCTGTACCTGTGGCTCTCATACTAACTTTTCTTCTCATGGATTCATTCTTATACATTTGACTTCAGCCCCCAATTCTTATCCTTGCTCCTCAAAACTCCGGGGTGCCACCAACAGCATGCAGCAAAGGACCTCACTTGAGAAGGTTCTTTTCAAGTAATACAGAATACTCTATATAACAATATCAAGTTGGAGGGGCTCATGAGCTCCGCTAACCCAAACCCCTGCATTCCAAGCAAGAAGCACTGAGTTCAGAGAGGCCAGGCAGCCTCCCACAGGTGCACAGCCAGGGACAGTCACCCACAACTGGAACGTCAGAGGCTGACTTCTTGCTTTTTGGAAACATTGGACTAGAGGTTCAAAAGAAGTCATTTCATTTAAAACCAGTGAGCTTCATCCTTCTGTGATCATCCCTACCTGAGGTAGAACCACACTGATGGGGATTTCTAGGTTTTCAGATCTGGTATCTCCTTTTCTTATAAAATTTGGCCTTATATGCTGTGGAAGAGAAAACAAGAGTTCTGCTTTACCAGCTATTCTCTGCACCTCAGCCACTCATTAGAATAAATGAAAACTTTCTGCTGATTTTTTCCTTTTTGATCAATTATGGACATTATGAAATTTTTTGAGTCTGAAGGAACATGTAGATGATACATGATAAGATGCTTTATTGTTTTCTGAACAGAAATTAGAAGAAGAATTATAGTTGACTTAGAAGCTATTTGGACTTCTTTAAAGCAGAAAGAAGTGTAAGACTATTTTTTGTATCCCAAACAAAAAGCCATACCAATATGAGATGCCAGATGTAGGTCCTAGGCAGAAGTTGGTCACCAAAACACTCGGAACATTCCAGAGGTGACATCACAAAACAATGGGGCATTTTTCTGCGCTCATGGTCTCTCTCTGAGCATCACAGGTAGGAATGAAGCATCGGCCAGGCAACAACAGTTTGCACTCGTGGTGATGGTATGGCCAGTCAGGGGTACTGTGACACATAATGGCTCAAACACTGTCCCCTGCTTGGTCATCCCAAGTGTCACTCACATCCTCATGAGACTCCTATCCTTACTCCAGAACACAAGTGGCATCTTCTATGGGGGGTTGGATCACTTAAGAATAAAGACATACCCTGTAGTCCTGGCCCTCAGGCAGGCTGAGTCAGGCAGAGAAGTTCAAGCAACTTAAAACCCTATCTCAAAGTAAAACGATTTTTTAAGAAGATAAACATGCCAAAAGCCCTGGATTCAATCCCTAGCACTTCAGAAAAGGAGGGAAGTGAAACACAAACCAAATTCTCCCCGGACCCAGGAAGGAAATGAGATGTGAGGTGTGTCCTACAGCTCAGCTCCATTCTGACGCCACCTACCTGGAGCTGGCACCACTTCCCAGAAGGCCCAGCCCCACAAGACCGCCTCGGCTTCAGATTCCAGCCATAGCCCTGGCTTCCTATACGTCTAACTGATCAGCTCTAAACCAGGGGCTCCTGTGATCCCGTCTTTGGGTTCAAAAATTTGTTAGAATGACCCAGGGAGGTCAGTACAACACTTACTACTCAAATTTTATTATAAGACAACTTGGTAAAAGCCAAAAGATGCATAGGGCAATAGAGCTTCAGTGCCTCCTCTGGCTACACCATTTCTACTTGCTCACCAACCTAAAACCCTCTGAATGCAGTTTATGGGATTTTTTATATGATCTCACTACATAGGCACAGTTCATTGTATCATTGGCCATTGATTATAATTAGTTCAAACTCAAACCCCTTCACCTTTCTAGAGATTGGAAGCTGAAATCAGAGCTCTGCAATCTCTTTTTTTCATTAACTTTATTGAAAATCAATAATTACATATCATATTAAAAATTATAGCCAAATATTGAAATGTGAAAGATATAAGATATAGACAGAATGAATTTTAGAGAAATATATCTGAAATGAATACATAGCATGAGATGGATAATAGATTTCACATTGTAAATAAATTATTTATAAACTTTAATATAACAATAAAAATTGTCTAAAATAAAAATGAAGACCAAAGAATTTACAGATCAGTCATAATAGTTCACTCTGTGTCAAAATAATGAAACTTATATTCATATATTAGAATTTTCAAAGTAGAAAGGGGTAGGCAATAAACAATCAAAGATTTAAAATTTCTGAATTTAGCTGAGCTTATAACACCACATTTCCAAGAAAAATGAACCTTTTGCACAAGAAATTTGAATAAAATAATACCAAGATACACAAAAATGAAATTGTTCAAAACATATCATAAAGACAATAATCATTAAAGTATATACATGAAAAATAATAACTATGGAAGATCAAACTTGAATACCATCTTCTGCCACATTAGAAAGAAAAGACCGTGTGTGTAAAAGCCAGATACTAAAGGACTGAAAGAAAAAGATCTGAATTTTATATTTAGCAAAAACACCTTTGAAACTAAAAGTAAAATATTTTCCAGTTATGCAAACTCAAAATATTCTAATACCTCCAGACATGGCATATAGGAAATAACAAAAGAGCATAATTCAGAAGGCAAAAGAAGGTGCCATATAGTCGTGGATAAAGAATAAAGAGCTCTCAAAATGATAATTATGTAGGACTACGTAAAATATATTAGATGAACCCATTTAAAAGGTCATGGGCTAGGGAGATACCTCAGTGATATAAGTGCCTGCCTAGCAAGCACAGGGCCCTGAATTTGATCCCTGGTCCTGCAAAAAAATTAAATAAATAGATAAAAAATAAAAGATCATTAAAGATTTCTACAAAACAGTTCAATCTTATGTTGGGTTATACACATATGCTTCCGTGTGTGTGTGTGTGTGTGTGTGTGTGTGTAAAAGACAAGGAAGAAGTAATATAAAGTCAATGGAAATATACTTTTTAAAGTTTTTAATACTAGAAAATATACCATGTCTTTTAAGTAGATTGTAAGCCAAAGATATAATACAAATCTTAAAACAAAAATTAAGATTACACCTAAGGTAGTTGAATGTCAATGGAGTGCCCACTTTTGACAGGTGTAGACAAAGGAAGGGTTGTAGAAAGAAAAAATCATGATGTGTGTGTATAGACAGTACAGTTGGGATAGATAACGCTGTGCTTCTACATAATTCTATGATAGGCAAGATCTGCACTAATGGTGGTTGAGCAGGATATTATGTCGGCTTTTAGTGCTATGGTCATCCACTAGGTAAATAATTATTGAATTTTCGATATAAATCAGCTATAAAAAAACCTGTAAATATAAATGTATGCACCTTGTACAATACCAAAACATTATGAAAACAGTTTGCAATGTATTAATTCATCAAATGTGTATGGTTAAGGTATCTTGAAACTGTCTGATTGACATTTGTATTTTAATAAAATAAAAATAAATGGAAAAAAATTAAGATTAAACAATATTCAGAAAATAAAATACTGATTAAGTAAAAATTAGATGTATGAAAACAATGGAACTAAGAAAAAGTTTTCATGATAGTAAAGAAGTACTAAGAATAAAACAAGATAAATGCTGGAATGGCAAATAAATGACCATCACTTCTCATAGTTTGGGGATAGGATATCACACAAAGTTTTAGTAATTCGTGGACATGGATAGTGTCCATGATGCATACTGGTGGCCAGATGTCACTTGTGGACTGAGCTACAGCTATTTCCTTGAAATCTACCCTGTAGACCCATATGGAATCTTGACCCAGAGGGTGCAAGAGAAGTCCATTTGTAGAGTGTGCTGATGGAAATATTTTGCTGCTGTATACAAAAGAATAGCTGAAAGACAGCTTTTGTATACCTCTTATTCTCCTGTGTTTAATTGTTTGCCCTATTTGGTGGGTTCTTTCCATTCTCATTCATGGACTTGTGGTCATTTTGCTTCCTCTCTAACATCTTTTAGAAGTCTGTGTAGGTTTGGCTTTGTCATCATGAAATTCTTAAGTTGTACCTAGTCATCAAAGCATTTCACTTCTCCATTATACTTGAAAGATACTTTTGGGGGTTTTTTTATTGTTGTTTTTTGGCTTACAGGAAATCTCTTTATTTTTTTTTAATAATTTGAAAGAGAGTTTTGCAGAGTATATCAGTCTGGGTTGGAATATTTTTTCTAGCAGGATGTGTATGACTTTGCTCCATGCTCTTCTTGCCTTGATGGTTTGTGAAGAGAAATCTACTATTATTATAGGAAAATAAAAGAATACGTGAAGCAGATTCAAAGTCATATACAAGAAATTAAAACCTTAATCACAAGCTGGCAAAACCACTTGAATGAAAGTGAAAATAGGTTTTCAGACCTTAAAGACACCATTGCAGCTAGTGTAAAAATAAGAAAAGATCTCTTAAAAACAACTCGGATACAGGAAATAAATAATTCAACATCTGCAAGATGATGCAGAAATGAACAACATAAGACCAATAGGCATCAAGGAGAAAGAAGGAGTCAATACAAATTATATAAAAAGAATATAGATGGAAGTAATAGCAGAAAATTTCCAAAATATGGGGAAACAATCTGACATTCAGGTAAACAAAGCATATAGAACTCCAAATAATATCAACCCAATTAAACACACACCCAGCCATAATAATAAGATCCCAGAAATTCAGCATAGAAACAGTATACTAAAAGCCACTAAAGAAAAAAAACAGAGCACATTTAATGGAAAATCTCTAATCTCTTGATTAGTTCCTCTGTTAACTGTTCCTGACCCCTTGTCACCTCATTAGCATAAATCGTGGAATATTACAAAAGAACTCTAAAACACGATCAGGTAATGCCAAGAGTTTTAGGGATTCTTTCTACCAAATCCAGGGCAAAGGCCAAATACATATACTACCTGTGGAAACTGCATTAAGACTGAAATACCTACTCCCTTTTATCTCAGTTCTACCAAGTCATTCATTTTTGGAGCTATTAGTAGCATTCTCTTGTGTGTCACAGGTCTCTTGTAACCTGGAGAATTCTAATTCTGCATTATAATGTTTTAGGGGTTAAGATCTAGGTCATCAGATATAGAAACATTGAAATGAAATTAAGTTACACTCAAATTACAAGCAAGCCTTGCTTTAAGAGAATTTACCTCAGGTGTAGTGGCACATGACTATGGTTGCAGCTCTAGTGGAACCTGAGGTAGGAGGATCACAACTTAGTGACTTAGCAACACCTCACTCAAGATAAGAAAGAAAAAGAGATTTAATGAAAAATGTAGCTCAATGCAAAAGTCCCCAATACTGATGAAGAAAGAAAAAAAGAAAGAAGAGAGGGGAGGGAAGGGGAGGAGAAGGGAGAAGAAGGGAAGGGAGGGGAGGGGAGGGGAGAGAATTTGTTATATATAAGTTCAGATACATACCTACAGGAAAACCAAGGTGATTAATTACATCATCAAAGAATTTTCATTTAACAATAGAAATTTTTCAAGGGTGGTTGTTTTAATTTTAAAATTGTGGCTACAGATGTATAACATTAAACTTGCCATCTTAATGATTTTTAATGTATAGTGCAATACTACTGAGTATATTCACAATGCTATGCAATAAATCTCCAGAACTTTTTCATCTTGTAATAATGTAACTCCATTTAAGCACTATTTCCTCTTCTCTCTTCCCCTTTGTAAACACCTTTGTAAAAACACCTTTCTATTTTCTGGTGGGTTTGTTTTGTTTTGTTTGTCCAGGGATCCAACTCGGACCTTGCACTTACCAGGCAGGCACTTATGCTGCTGTGCTATCTCCCCATCCCTCTAGTTTCTGTTTTTTATGATTTTTAACACATTACAAATGAGAAGTATTTTGTAGCATTTGTCCTTCTGTCTGTCTTATTTCAGTTAACATAAAGGCTTCAAGATTCCTTCACACTGGAGCCAATGGCAGGATTTCCTTCTTTTTAATGGCTGATGTATCATTATGATACAGAGAAGTAAAACTCCTGGCCTGACCTGTATGAGTTCATGTTCTCTAAAACCGAAGAATGAATTTTAGGAACAAACAAAGGTTGAAAGGAAAGGGTATAGAAAGAAAAAATTGTGATGTGTGTGTATAGACAGTACAGTTGGGATAGATAATGCTGTGCTCCTACATAATCCTATGAGAGGCAAGATCTGCACTAATGGTGGTTGGGCAGGATATTATGTCGGCTTCTAGTACTATGGTCATCAACTAGGAAAATAATTATTGAATTTTTGATATAATTCAGGTATAAAATGTAAGATAAGTAAGCAGCTACACTCTTAATTTACTGATAAGAGACATCTGCTAAAATAATATCTGTAAATATATCATGTATGCACCTTGTACGATACCAAAACATTATGAAAACAGTTTGCAATGTATTAATTTATCGAATCTGTCTTGTTAAGATGTCTTGAAACTGTCTGATTGATATTTTTACTTCAATGAAATAAAAAATAAATTAAAAAAAAAAAGGTTGAAGATAAAACTTTATTGGAAAGAAAAGCTTCTGTTGGACAGGGACAGAAGGAGGGCAGGAGCGGGTTGCCCAGGAAGCTGCCTCTTTCTGGGTATTTTTATAGGAAAAAACCATGCGAGACTAAGGTAGAGAAGAAGGGGTCTCGCTTAGGTGAATGTGGTGTGGGACAAAACTATGGTCAACCAATGGGATTACAAGCACCATTGTTCAGGTAAAGTTGATTAGGCCCAGGACCAAATGGGGAAGCGAGTCACGTAGTAAGCGGACAGGGTCTCTTCCCCTCGGGGTTGGGCTAGTGACTCACTTGGGTCTTTTCAGGTGATCGCTATTTAGAATATCAATCCCAGGTGCTACTCTTTTAGCACTTGTTTGGCCTTTAGGTCTGGTTCACAGTGGGAGCATCCGTCCCTCCCAGAGTTGTGATACATCCTGTCTCCCGAACCATCTCCTTTGAGGGCCTGGCCCTGTCTGACTGTCTATAATATTTCTAGCTAACTCAGCTGTCTACAACAGTTATACATGTATACCCACATTTTATTTATTCGTTCCCTTCTCTACAAACATTTGGGTTATTTCTGTCTCTTGGCTATTGTGAATAAAAAAATCTTTGAGATCCCAAATTGGCTTTGCATATATACCCAGAAGTGTGATTTCTAGATCACACAGTAATTCAAATTTTAGTGTTTTGAGAATTCTTCATCTTGTTTTCTGTAGCAGGTTACTATGTGACTCTGCCACCAACAGTACAGTTCCAAATTCTCCACCTCCTCACCAACAACTATTCTCCATTTCTCCAGATTCTTTAAGAGCTTAATTCCTGTACTATCTGAAAACAGAGCTCTGTTTTTCCTCACATACACACCTGAGAAGCCTCTGTGCTCTAAGGAGATAAAGGTGAGAAGAGTTGCACAAAACACCAGGCAAATGTTGGTTAAAAAAAAAAAAAAAAAAGTAAGGCCTGGAAAGGCTTAATTACTGAAATTGTCTCACTCCCTTTGACTCAAATCTCTAGCAACTGGCACAAATTTGGGGCCTCTGGATTTACAGCATCAGCTTATATGATGGTTGCTTGTTTGCTTGCTTGATAGATTGACTTACTTTTTTATTTTTAAGGGGAGGAATACTTTCACCTGGCCCACCCTGGTACCAATATCTGCAGTTTCCTCCTCCTCAGGAGGACACATACATCCATATCCAGCACCAAAAGAGAGCTCACCCCAAATGGCTGTTATTACTCAGGTTAACAATGTCATCAGTCATCCACGTTCTGTGAGTATCTGCAATTGGCGGACACTACACAGAGCCCAGAGGTAGACATGCCTCGTGGGTCTCTAATCTGAGCCAGCAGGTAGAGCAGAGACAAAAAAAAAGATAAGCATGCGTCTGAGACTCTCTGTACTTTTCTTGCCTGCAACTGTCTGGTGATGTATCATCTGGGGAAAATAAACCACAGGAGCCCAAAATTCCTTGCCTGTCCTCAGAGTCACACAAGCACAGCTCTTGGTCCAGGAATCAGAAGTGGACGTGAGGTTATATTTTAACCTCCCTCACCGTCTCATTTCTGGAGAAAGGGATAGGAAAATGGGTGTAGATGGTAAGTTATTATAGCTGTCATCTCTAAATTGCATGACATTGATACAGGGAAGTAAAACTCCCAACCTGACCTGCATGAGTTCGTGTTCTCTAAAACCGAAGAATGAATTTTAGGAACAAACGGAGGTTGAGGATAAAATTTTATCAGATAGAAAAGCTTCTGTTGGAGAGGGACAGAAGGGGGGGCTGGAGCAGTTTGCCCAGGAAGCTGCCTCTTTCCAGGTATTTTTATAGGGCAAAACCATGTGGGGTCTTGCTTAGGTGGATATGGGGTGGGACAAAACTATAGTCAACCAATGGGATTACAAGCACCATTGTTCAGGTAAAGTTGATTAGGCCCAGGACCAAATGGGGAAGCAAATCGAGTCACTTCATGTAGTAAGTGGGCATGGTAGTAAGAGGGCGTGAATAGGGGACAGGGTCTCTTCCCCTTGGGGGTTGGGCTAGTGACTTGCTTGGGTAATTTCAAGTGATCACTACCTATTTAGAATATCAACCCTAGGTGCTACTCCTTTAGGTCTGGTTCACTGCAGGAGCCTCTGTCCCTCCCAGAGCGGCAGACATCTTGTTTCCTGTATTATTTCTTTCAAGCGCCTGGTCCTACCTGACTGCCTAAAAATATTTCTATCTAACTCTGCTGCCTGCAACAACATGATTAAGAACCTTGGTTATTTTTGTCATTTGGGGCAGATGGTGGCTGTACTGTGGTACTGCCCAAATACAGTAAGATTTTGGGCTGCCCTTGAGACAGACTAAGAGTTGCTAAGGAAGCAGAAGGAACAGCCAAAAAGTGCAGGAGAGAGCATTGGTAAGTCCACCCGGCAACAAATAAAGACCAGCTACAGAGACAGTCTCAGAGCCAAAGGAAGCAGAAAAACTGAATGACAGCTATGAGAGGCCACTGGCTGAGGGGAATGGTTGTTAGAAGGTCATTCACATTTCAGGAACGTTGAAGGAAGGATGGAGTGGAGGTGAAGGTGCATGTCTGTAAGGTTGTTAGCACACCCACAATTCCAGAGATAGTTCTGAGAGTATATTCCTCTTGAAGAATTCAGAAAAAGACCATGTACAGAAATTGTCCCCATGAGTAACATCCATACCTGGGGGCCTCTAGAGCTGCATGCAATCCTTAAAATTTTCCTTCTAAATTCAGGAGATAATAGGAAGATCTCCAGTTTTTCCCTTATGTTAGTTAATTTGTTCACTTGATCTGAGAATGAAGCTCTAATAAAAGACATCCAGTGGGAAAGACGGTCTGTAGGAAATGTTTCTTCTGTCTGAAAAGTATCAAAAAAAAAAAAAAAAAAAAGTTCACTGGGAAGCTTTCTGAATGCTCTCTACAAAGACAATCGGGCTTGCAAGCAAGGGAGGTCTAAGGCCATGGGAAGTGACCAGACACTTCCAAACAAAGAAGTAAATGGGGTTTTATTTCACTTTTAACCAATACAGGGGAATTGAAGGCCTTATTATGACAACTTTAATCATGATTTACGTAATTTTATACATTTCAATTTAACTAAATGAAAAATCATCAAGTTAGTCAAGTGTATAATCCCCTAAATGAATTGCCCAATTGTTTTTCTTTAATAATAGCGAAATGCTCACTGTCTTTGTCACTTTCTCATTTCTGGGACAAAAAAAAAAACATGAAACCAGAAAAGGAGGAGAGGGTTCTTTTGGTTCACAGTCTCAGAAGTCTCAGTCTGCACAATCAGCTGGCTTCAGGACAGAAAAAGCCTGATGCGAGAGCCTTGGAAGAAAGCTGCGTACCTTATGGTACTCAGGAGGCAGAGAAGTGAAGGAGAAGCAAGAGAGGGACACACAGCCTTTCAAGTCACACTCCAGCTAGCCACCACCTCCCAGCAGTACATTCAGCTAGGAATTCATCAAGAGGAAAGCCCAGGGGTTTTTATAGTGCCTCTGTGACATCATCACCTCCCAGAAGTCCCACTTCTGAACACAGGAGTCTTTGCAGGAGCATTTTAGATTCCACCCTGTCCCTCGATGGATGCATGGCCCTCAGAGGCCCTCATTCCATCTCCTACGTAAAATGCATTTAGTTCATCTCCAGTGCTCACCAGTCTTCAAAGTTCTGGCATTGCTTAAAAGTATAAAAGACTCTTCTGAGACTAGAGAGAAACTCTTAGTTGTGAATCACTGGTTTAAAAAAGAGACAAGCACAAGGGCCTGAGTTCAATCCCTGGTTCCACAAAAAAATAAAATAAAAAAGGGACACAGGAAAAACATCAACACAGCAAAAAACAATGACAATTAAAAAAACAATGAGGGTTCCATGCTTCTGCCACTGGTGGCCTTCCACGTGGGGCTCCTCTTCCTGTGGCTCTTCCAGCGCTTATCCCACACCCTCGTGGCAGCCAAGAGGAGCTCCCGGGACACACCCACACCTGCCTCAGCCTCACAGGGTGGGGAGGCCGAGCACGACCGAGTCTTCCACAAACAGGTCTTCGAGTACATCTTCGTCCCCCTGCACATTGACAAGGATGAGAAAGCAGGATGGAAGGAGCAAGCTAAGGAATAATATAAGAAAGGTATCGAAGAACTAGAAAAAGGAATAGCTGTCGTAGTTACAGGACAAGGTGAACAACGTGAAAGAGGCTGACGTCTTCAAGCAAAAACAATGACTAATTTGGTTATCTCATTTACTTCTAGAGAAGCTGCAACCACGTTTGCAATTGTCCAAGTCACAAATGGAAGTCTATATGGACAGTACTAACTTGGCATGCCAAAATGGACATCTCCAGTCAGAAAGCGGAGCTGTTCCAAGATCCCTTAACACATGCTAGTAATTCACTGCCTCATTCAAAACTAGTTATGAAAACTAGATCCACAGGTCTTTCAGGTCACCACAGAGCACCCAGTTGCAGCAGTTTGTCCATGGCTTCTGGACCAAGACAGGGACCTGGTCCTTATGAGTTGTCACTCATAAGGGTACTCCAAAAACAAATGGGACTAATAAACCTTCACCCCCTACAACTGCTGCTCAGAAAGACTCGAAGAGCCTGAGGAATGTGGACAGCAACCTTGCTAACTTAGAATGAATGAAACTGTGGACAATGAGACAACTGTTGAATCTGATGATGTAGCTGGTCAAGAGTTGGCTAAACAAGCTTTGCAAGAAATTGTTATTCTTCCTTCTCTGAGGCCTGAGTTGTTTACAGGACTTAGAGCACCTGCCAGAGGATTATTACTCTTTGGTCCACCTGGAAATGGGAAGACAATGCTAGCTAAAGTGATAGCTGCTGAATCTAATGCAACCTTTTTTAATATCAGTGCTGCAAGCTTAACTTCAAAATATGTGGGAGAAGGCAAAAAATTGGTAAGAGCTCTTTTTGCTGTGACTGGAGAGCCTCAACCTTCTATAAGTTTTATAGATGAGGTCAATAGCCTTGTGTGCGAAAGAAGAGACGGGGAGCATGATGCTGGCAGACATTTAAAAATTGAATTTCTAATAGAACTCGATGGTGTACAGTCTGCAGGAGATGATTTGTGTAATTGTGTGCATTAAAATACACACAATTACAAGAGTACTTGTAATGAATCTGCTCTCTTACCAATATAATCTTAATGTAAATAATAATTTGTATATTGTGTTGCAGGTGAAAACATTCCAGAGACAGTGAATGGTAGAAGACACAGAAGCCTGTGGTTGTGTGTATTTTAATGCGTTTTCCTAAATGCATTAAAATACACACCAATTACAAGAGTACTTGTAATGGGTGCAACTTACAGATCGCAAGGGCTTGATGAGGCTGTTCTCAGGCGGTTCATCAAATGGGTTCATGTGTCTTTACCAGATGAGGAGACAGACTACTCTTACTTAAAAATCTGTTATGTAAACAAGGAAATCCATTGACCCAAAAAGAACTAACACAACTTGCTAGAATGACAGACAGGTGGAGACTCAAGAATTGACCTAACAGCTTTGGCAAAAGATACAGCATTGAGAGCTATCCAAGAACTGAAACCGGAACAGGTGAAGAATATGTCTGCCACTGAGATGCGAAACACTCAACTCTGACTTCACTGAATCCTTGGAAAAAATAAAATGCAGCATGAGACCTCAAAGTTCAGAAGCGTTCAGAAGCTAGAAAAAGGATCTTGGAGATACCACTGTTTAAAGAAATGCCTTGGTAAGCCCGCAGAACATTTGCTAAACAAGAGAGACACCTCGGATCTTCACTGAGCAGTGTCAGCCACAAAAACTCAACCCAAGTTTACAAGACTTTCCGAGTTTTGCAGTTATTTGTGTATCAAACTTGAATAAGAAAACAGTATACAATGTGAATGGAGTATTTTGTTGTTTAAGGCCTACTTGCCTGGGTGGTCATGGGATCTCAATGGGAACTTAAATTTAGCACAGTAAAAAATGAATCTGCTCTCTTACCAATATAATCTTAATGTAAATAATAATTTGTATATTGTGTTGCAGGTGAAAACATTCCAGAGACAGTGAATGGTAGAAGACACAGAAGCCTGTGGTTGTGTGTATTCTAATGCGTTTTCCTAAAATAGTAATTTTTTTCCAATTTTCCTTTCTTTTGTTTTTTGTAACCGCCAAACACTTTTTCTCTTTTCCTTTTAAAAATCCAAAAATAAATAAATAAAAATAAAAATCCAGAGTGCCAAATGAAACTTTTTTCTACCAGCATTCGGAAAAGGCTATTTTGAGACTTTTTTCTTCATAAATCAACAGACACTGAAGTTTTATGTTTTTATCTTTCTGATACCTTGCTGCCAAATAATTTAGAAATCAATATAATAACAACAAACAAATCTGGGAAAATAGAACAGGTTTAAAGGTTTGACTTCTCTGTCATGTAATATGTAGATCAATTCTCATGACCTGCAGTATTTTTTTTTAGTGTGTTAATTTATTCCAGCTGGAATTCATTTTCTGCTAAAATTCTGATGCTCAAAGGAGCCAATATTAACTATTATAAAGTGGCTCCAGTACAAGAAGAGGGAAGTACTGGGTGATAAAAAATTTCTAATTTAATGTTTATACTATCTTACTGTTTACAGGATAATTATAAGCCAGTGGAACTACCATGTTTTGTTCCTAATAATTATGAATCCCCTCAATAAAGCTAAAATACTGAAGTTTTATATACATTGCATACATTTTCTAGGTTTCTTGTGTTCAGTTCTTTAACTAAAATGTTCTAGTCTATATGCCTAGTTTCTCCAACATGTACAGAAATTTTGTTTCTTGTTTAGAGAAATATGCCTGATTTTATTATAAAAATGTTCATTGTAGGGAGTAGAGATACATATATTGGCCTTTAAAATATTGAATGAAGGTATTTGCCCTTAGTTTACTGGTTAAAAGTTTGTTTACAGAATTTTCTTTGGTGCTTTAAAGATGCTATGTAAAATGTCATGAGTGGAAAGTATAATTTTGTAGTAGCAATAGAGACTTCATTTAGGAAAGATGTTTTGAGAGAATATATCAAAGTACATTTGCCCCTACTAGATAAGACTTTTACAATGAAGACATAAATTCTTTGATTTTACTTTTGCTCTTGTTAAAAAATTAATCTAATAATTAATAGACACATTAATTCTATACTTAATTAAATATAGAAGACCTATGAATTCTTAGTATCACATGCTATTTATAGCCATAACTTAAAACATATCTCCTTAATCACAAACCTTTTACCCTACATGATAAAAATGAGAGTTGAAATAAACAGAGAAAAAATTTAAAGCCAGAGCTACGCATATTTTAGGTGATGGGTAGTATCTTTTGTTTTTGAAAGTGTCTAAAAATGTAGTTCAGGTAGGCCTTGCACTCACTATGGAGCCAATGCCAGCTTAAACACATGGCAATACTCCTGCCTCACCCTCCAAGCACTAGGATTATAGATGTGCACCACCACATCTGACAGGTAGTATCCTTTTAAGGTCTCAAGTGTTAAACCATCGGTTATAAAAATAATGATAATACAAGGTAGTGATAAAATACATATGATCAAAAGAACTGGAGAATTTTTTTTTTAAATTATGTTCCATAAAATTTTATTTTGTTTTCACTGAGAGATTAAAGTATCAATATTTAGATAACTGCAAATCAGTACAGGACTCTAACTCCAGGTGAACTTTTTAAATACAGACTTCTTTAAAATTATTCTGCTAGGGGGCTGGGGAGATAGCTCAGGGAAGTAAGTACTTGCCTGGCGAGCGCAAGATTCTGTGTTCAATCTCTGGTATCACAAAAAGTAAAATAAAATTGTTATGCTTATTATAATTCTATTTGGAAGACTTTTAGATAATAAATGTTTCAATTGCTAAAATTTTATCAATTTTTAATTGATAAAAATCAATTTAATATCACAAACAGGCCAAAATTTATTGCTATATGAATATCCGTGCATGTCAGAAGTTTCTTTTCATGACTAAGCTTGAAGTTCACCTGATGTTAAGTGAAATATTTTCTATGACTTACTCTAATCAGGTTTTCTTTCAAGCTGTTACTTTTATAGAAAGGTCATGAAAATAAAATAGTGGCATAATAGGGGAAAACATAATAATGACATGGTAGGTATGAGATCAGTTTGGTCATTTTAGAGAGAAGTTACTAAGGTTTTCTGAATTAATTATTAGATTATAACCTTTTAGATATGGTGCTAAGCTCTGGGTTATATTATTTCCTAAAAGACAATGCTTAAATACTAAGCATTAATGTATTCTTTCTGTTATGTCAGAATTTTATAAACTAAAAATGTATTGATGTACTGGATTTTGAGCAAAAGAAAAGAATAAATGCTCCCTTTCCAGATATATTAGGGATAAAAGTTTTTCTGAGACAGTCTGCCCATTAAGGTTATTAAGGTTAATAAATAAAATATTAAATTTATTGAGAAGAATTGGAGGAAAGTCAGATAAAATTATAATTTAAATACATAGACTGTTATCTTGTTTCAGTGTAAAATTATTTATATTTTGTACAAAAAGTAATTCTTTGGTAAAATGAACCATTTTTAGTTTGTTTTTGGACTCTTAAAGGATTTTGCTTTAAATGTTTGTCTTAGTTTTAGTCTGATCTTTTGTACTTCTCTTCAGAAGAAATTAATTAAAGGTTACAGCTGCATAAAGTGGGTTTTTATCTTAAATGGATCATAAACAAATTATAAACTTTAAAAATAATGAGACTGAAACAAGGCTAAAAACCAGCAGAGAAAACATTAACTCCCCTAGCTCTGTGTCCAGCACCTAAGGACAAGTTGTGGGAAGATGTGAACCCTAAAGAGTTGCCTGTGGTAGTCCTCATGGCCTCTTTCTTGGGGTTCAAGAAACTGGAGATCAATGTCCAAAGCTAGTGGCAAAGACCTTTCCTCAAAAAATCTTACACTTCCTTCTTTCCCTTTTCATTCTGTCCAGACTACAAGCCCCTATCCATAGTAGACGATTCTCCCTGTGTTTGCTGGCCTACCTTTCAATCATCCATGTACACCCAGAACTTTACTAATTTGCTGGGCTGTTCTTACTCAAGTCGAATTGACACATCACACTTAATGGTCACACCTACCAAGTAACATGTGATCTCCAAATGATGCCAACTAAAATGAATCAAATATTTCTTCAAGATGTAACAAGGATCCCATTTTCTCAGTTTTCTCAATGACTCAATGTTTTCAAGTCTCTGAACAAAGTGGACCCAAGCTTGGACTTGCCTCCCTCTGAAGGAGGGAGAACTGTGTTACCTGATCAGTAGAAACACTCAGCTCCACGCCTGGACACGGTAATAAGGGTACCTGGGAAGCACGTGCTCTAAGTCAGGGGGTTCCTACACAGCCCTGTTTCCAACCCCAGAAGACTACAGGACTTCTGTCACTGAGCCTGTTAAGCCCCAGCTTTTTGGTGAGTAGAAGGCCATGAAAGTTCTTCTTGGCGTGCTGTGCCAACCCCTTCTGGGGTACGCTGAGACAGCAATTGAGATTAGGGGTGGTGCACACACCTGTAATCCCAGGGCTTGTGAGACTGAACACAGGCAGATCACTATGAGTCCGATCCACGTAGTAATAATAATGTAGACCCTTTCTACAATATGAAAAAAGAAATAGAAGAAGAATTAAGATGTGTCATGTACAGGTACAAATTCCCTATAATGAATGTGATCCTCATTTCTACCTAAAATGTACCAATAAACTTAATCTACATTGACTGTTTTGAACATTATGCCAAATACCTAGGAACACAGATAATCTAAAAAAAAAAAGCATGTCATATAATCTTTTCATAATAAATCCCACCAATAAAACATTTTGAGCACAAATTCCTGCAGGTTTATTTTCTAATTTTGAAGTTTTCTGTAATATATAATTAATGCATATTCATAAAATATACCCAAATATGAAATTTTAACAGGATGAACAAGAAGGTAATAGCTTCTGTAATGTTATTTTATCTTACTAAATATATAATAAAATCTTTTTCTGTCATAAAAAGAATCAATAGTCATATTTTTAGTGAGCACAGTACAATTAAATGTAGTTCTCTCTTTCTGAAAAATCTTAGTTTTGAGCCAAAAGTCAGCTTCTAAGTTTAGCTGGCAAGGACTTTTGGACTTGGTGACTGCCATTGCTATAAAAGACAGCTCACATCTAGAGCACCTCTCAGGGACCGCGGTTCGAGCCCCAGCACCACATGCCATGCCAGCCCCTCCCCTCAGGGCAGGCTGAGCTCACCCCCCACCCCCGCAAAAAAAAAAAATCCGTGATGTGTAGCGAGACACTGTAATAAATAAATGTCTTTAAAAAAAAAAAAAAGATCTCGAGGTCCAGATGAAACAGGGCAGTACCAACTGCAGCTCCCAAATCGTGATGTTTGATCTTATCTTCTGTAATGCAGACATTTCCCCACTGGATGTCCTGTTGTCAATCAGACATTCTTCCACACTCATTGGTTAATAAAATGAAAATGTTCTGGGATTAGATAGTAGTGATGGACTTGCAGCTTGGTAAATACAATAAAATTCCCTTTCTTAAAAAAAGTTAATCCTCCCTGGTGCCACCCCCTGTGCCGGCCTCGCCCCCAGGTGCGCTAAGCGGGCTTCCCAGCACGGTGGTGCACCCTTGGAATCCCAGCATGAGGGAGGCTGAACAAGGAGGCTCACCCCAAGTCCAAACTGCGCAGTGAGACCCTGTACCAAACCCATGGAAAAATAAATAAATAAATAAAAGGAAAAAGTAAAAAAAAAAAAAACTTTAGAACAAACTTTTTAAAAAGTTATACAGTTTAAAAAGGGAAATTTTATGAAATACAAATTGTATACTGTGGGAGATTATGATTATTTGAGAAGTGACTCAAAGCCCACTTAAAAGTGTTGTTTTAGGAGATCTAAAAATAGTACAGGTTAATTTTCCAACTTTCTTCAGTGTGCGGTACAAAACACTTTATAGGTGAGGTCCTTACTTATTGAGGGTGACATCAAAGAAATATTTTTAAGCATCATTTCTATTTTTCATTATTAAACAACCATCCTTACCAAGGAAATAAAAATGAACTGTATTTTTTTTCTTTTCAAAATTGATCCTAGACAGCAACTGCTAGCAACCACTTCTCATCACAAGAAAAGGTCAGCAAATGTGGAATTCTTGTCCTTCAGTAAAAGAAGAAAACTGTAGACTCTTGGTGGCATGAGAGGTTTTCCAGTTCATTCCCTGTTGGGTATGAAGTACTTCAAAGTTCCTCATATTCTATTCAGGCTCCGTCAGCTTTTAAAATTAGATTAATTGCTTCCGTGCTATCCTGTAGCTCACTGTGTGTTTGTGGCTTCAACTGCTCTGCAGTCACAGTTTGACTCTGAATGAATTTCTATGAATTTGAGTGAATAAATACAGGGTGAATACAATTCGTGAATGATGCTATCTTGTATTCCTATCCCAGCATGCATTTTTTAAATCCAGCCAAAATAGCCACTCTGTCAAGCATTATTTCAACCATTATTCCGTAAGAGCACTGTCTCTAGTAGAGGAGTTATTTACAGTTGAAAGCACATCTTTTCTGGCATGTTTTCTATAATTAGTTTACAAAAGAGCGGTGCCTCAGATATTTTATTATCAAGGTGCAAGCTACATTTGTAGTTCATCCAGCTTTATCGCAAGCACTTCTTGATTTATTCCTTTTTTTTATGTTTTTTTTTTAATTTTTGTTTTATTGAAGTACAAATATCAATGAGACAGTTTTAAGATACCTTGACAAGATGGTTTGATAAATTAGTACATTGCAAACTGTTTTCATAATGTTTTGGTATCATAGAAGGTGCATACATGATATACTTACAGACATTATTATACCGTATGTCTCTTATCAGTAAATTAAGAGAGTGTAGCTGTTTGTGTATCTTATTTTTTATACCTGAATTACATCAAAGATTCAATAATTAATACTTTCTACCTTGATATTTTCCTAGCGGTTGTCCATAGTACTAGAAGCCAATCTATATCCTGTCCAACCTCCATTAGTGCAAATCTTGCCTCTCGTAGAATTATGTAGAAGCACGGCGTTATCTATCCCAACTGTACTGTCCAAACACACACATCATGATTCTTCCTTTCTATACCCCTTCCTTTATCTATACCTGTCAAAGATGGGCACTCCATTGTCATTCAATTAATTTAGGTGCCTGAACTCGACAACACAATCCAACACAGTCCAGCATTCCACAATAGTGAGTTATCCAAAGAAGTTGTCAACCATAGCCATTTACAGCTCAACTTATTATTATGGCCCCGCAGTGTATACTTCATTTTTATACTTTTCTGCTGGATGGTTAAGACCTAGGTAGAGCAAGACCTATATACCAACACATGTACTTTATGTTTCTTATGAGGTCAGTGAAGTCCTCTCAGGGTTTATCTTGTAGTCCTGTACATTATTCTGTAGATCCTTTGTCTGTGTCATCCATGTGGATGAGTCACGGCCAATGCTTGACCAGTTTGCTCTCTGTGAGAGCCTGAGAGAAAGTTTTCTCTCCATGTGACTCTCCCCAGGCACACCATAGAACTTCGATTTCTTTCCTCTGTGGCTCCGTAATCTTCTTGTTCAGAAAATTTGGAGCTCAACTGAGTTTCATGATGTTGCAGTACAGGTTCTCCTATGTCCTGAGTCTTCGCTGACTTTGAAAGGCTAGGGCCAAAATGTTGGCTGGCCTTGTGGCTCTTCTGTTTCTCCAGTTTTGATCTGCGAACTTAGGTTGTTAACCATCCAGAAGAAAAGCTGATTTGTATCCTGCAGCATATGCCATTCACTTTGCCTTATCTGACTCAATTGTTTTTAGTTGTTGTTGTACATTTCCATTTGTATTTCTGCTTTTCGCTTCTTATACTAGGGATACTATACAATATTTACACATGTGTGTCTGGTTTATTTCACTTATGAGTATAAGTTCCAGTGGCATCCACTTCAGCTTATCATTCTCAATAGCTGAGTAATACTCCATTATACAGAAATACCACATCTTTTCAACCATTCCTCATGTAATGGACATCTTAGTTGTTTCCAAGATTTTGCTATCACACATTGTGCTGCTATAGACATAGGTACGCATATATCACTATGATACAATGTTTTCAGTTCCTTTGGGAAAATTCCCAGTAGGGGGATAGCCAGCTTGAATGGGATTTCTAGTCCTACTGTTTTGAGGAGTCTCCACACTGACCTCCACAATGGTTGTACCAGTCTACATTCCCACCAGCAGTGGAGAAGTGTTCCCTTTTCCCCATAACCTCTCCAACATTTGTTGTTGGTTGATTTCATTATGATAGACATTTTTTCTGGAGTGAGATGGTTCTCAATGTTGTTTTAATTTGCATTTCACGGATGACTAGTGATGTGGAGCATTTTTTCATGTATTTATTTGCTTCTTTAATTTCATCCTCTGAGAAGTGTGTATTCATCTCATATACCCATGTCTGAATTCGGTCTTTAAATTTGAGGGCCCTGTTATTCTTGATTTATTCTTATATTCATTTCTTTGAAGTTTTCTCCTGCATCTACAATCAACATTTGCTAGCCAAGAGTGAATATTAATTTCATTCTATCTTTCAAAAAGAATTATTAAGTACTTGGTATGAATCAGCTGCTCTTCTAGGGGCTGAGGAAGTCGTGAACAAACTTAAGTTTTCATTCAGGTTTGTTCCAAAAAAAAGAGGACAAATCAAATCTAATTTTATCTTTTAAATCTGATATAGTCATCCCTTGGTGTTATGGCTTATATTTAAATGTCCCTTCAAAGTCTCATGTACTCACAGCTGTCACTTTGGGGAAGTGGCTGAATGATAGGTGTGTGAGACTGGCTTGTGGATATGTGATAGCTGGATGATGGGGTTTCTGAAAAGGGAAGCCCAACCCTGGGCATTGCTGGCATCGGCTAATAGGCTGTAGTCTGAACAGAATAGGAAGAAGAGAAGGAAGGCAGGCTTGCTGCTTTCTGCTTCCAGTCTGCTCTTCCATGAGCTGTTTCTCCTCTGCCATAGTTTCCTGCCTTGGAGCCAGAAAATTGAAACCTCCACAAACAGGAAGCTAAACTTAAATCTCTTCTCCTTTCACTGGTAGGCATGAGGTATTTTGTCCCAGCAATAACAGAGTAACTAAGACACTCAGTATCCAGTGGAGATACTGAGTGGACATAAAAATCCATGAATGCTCATTTGCTATATAAAAGAGGAGTAGTACATAAAAATCAAATAAATATAAAATGGCATCACATCTGCATACAACCTATACATATTTTCCTGTATAATTTAAATCACCTTTAAAGTTTTTATTTATATTTATTTATTTATTTATTTATTTATTTTTGAGGAAAAAAACTTTATTGGATAGAAAAGCTTCTGTTGGAGAGGGACAGAAGGGGGGCCCGAGCAGGTTGCCCAGGAAGCTGCCTCTTTTAGGGACTTTTATAGGGCAAAACCATGTGGGTCTAAGGTAGAGAAGGGGTCTCGCTTAGGTGGATGTGGGGTGGGACAAAACTATGGTCAACCAATGGGATTACAAGCACCATTGCTCAGGTAAAGTTGATTAGGCCCAGGACCAAATGGAGAAGTGAGTCACGTAGTAAGCTGGCATGAACAGGGGTTCTTCCCCTGTTCCCCTCAGGGTTGGGCTAGTAACTCACTTGGATGTTTTCAGGTGGTTGCTGCCTATTTAGAATATCAATCCCTGGTGTTACTCTTTTAGCATTTGTTTGGCCTTTAGGTCTGGTTCACAGCAGGAGCCTCTGTCGTTCTGTCATTCCATCATTCCCGGAGTCGCTGGCATCTTGTTTCCTGTATTATTTCTTTCGAGGGCCTGGCCCTACCTGACTGCCTAAAAATATTTTTATCTAACTCCACTGCCTACAACATTCCCCCCTCTGAAGAAGTAACCTGAACTGCTGTGAGGGATTTGGGCGATGACTCTGGCTTCTTCATGCTTAAAGGGGTTGTCATTGTGAACCCGCAGTTAGATATATTCTTCAGAAGTGTTATCTAAAGGCCCTCAATAGATGAAAAGTGTTGTCATTACAGCTTTGAATCTGGAGAAGACAAAGGTAAGGAAACAATTAAGTATATATGGATGAAATAATCATATCAACAGGACGACTATGAAAAAGACAAGTTAGCTATCTCAAATGTGGGGTTTAATCCCCTTTTTTATCTTTTATGACCATTTTGTATAGTTTTTAAAAAACTGGCATTTTTTATTATTATCGGGGCACATGAATTGTCAAAAATAGGGAAACACCAAGTACTCTCCAGTTGGCAAGTGGGGCCCCTGGCTGACAGTTAACATGGGTTCTCTCAGGCTGAAACTTTCTGACTCCATCATAAACATTTTTTTTTAGCAGCTTTGGACATTCTGTTTGAAATGTCCCTTTTCTCTGTCTGGATCTAGGGAAGCATAACTTTTTTCCATTGTTGGACTGGCCTTCGTTCCTGTAGGCTGTTAGTATCACCGTTTTTATTTTCCATTTATAATCGTATTTTGTATCTTTTTTACTGAAACACCTTCTGAGCAATTTTTACCAACTTAGACAAACTTATTTTTGTAAGCCCTTTTTACTTCTACAGCTCATGTCTATATGAACAACAGATAGACAAAATCTGGATGTCAAAGGAATCTTAATCTAACATATTTGTTATAGATTCTACCTGTATGATTACCTGGGTTTTGGTGTCTTCTAGGAAAGAACAAATTTTTTGAAAAATTGGATTACAAAGCATGAACATTTGAGCTAACAAGTATATTTATAAACTTTTTTGGGACCTAGCAATAGTAACTTCCTAGCTCTTAGACCTCTGTATTTATGGAGTCTGACAGTTTGTTATAAGCCTCTCTAGCTTTAGTTAAGTGACATCACACCTGTATTAACTATGAGCATGAAGGCCTGAGTTACATCAGAAATCAACCAGATTAATTTATGTATTTATCATGAAATACATAAATTAGTCAGATTAAGCCAATGAAATACCTTTTACGTCTTATATATGAAGAACAAGATATTACATTTGTAAACATCAGTGTTAGCATCATCTGGATTAGTAAGTAACCTGAATATATTGTAGTATCTTAGTTGTAGCTAAAGCAAACACACCTTTTAAAATCTTCTTATGAAGTACAATGACTGGAAGGAAACTCAGGGCTGGAGAAGGACAAAGAGACCTGTGCCAATGTCCAGCAATAGGCTGGGTTTCTTTTCCCTCTCTAGTCTTGATTACTCAAGGCTCCTCTGATGAGATGACAGGTAGAGACTGTCTGTCCCGAGGGAGGAGGCTGGCCCAGGGCCCTTTAGTCCTATTGGACCACGGAGGAAGCTGAGTTTGATCTCTCAGGCCTTCACCTCAGAGTGTAGTCTCCCTTCTAGTGGCTGCCTTGGCAGTCAGGGCATGGCACGTGGGCCTCTTAAGGCAGTTCCTCTTATGCTGACCTGGCTTCTGACAGCAGGCAGATGAACCTCATCGTCATTTAGCTCTTTTTGGAACCCAGAGAATCAGACTTAGGGTCTTTTGAGGCTGCAAAGGCAGCCATTTTTTTGTCTCCTTGCTTTTTTCTCCCTGGTTTTCTCCCAGTTCCGATTATAGGACATTTAAATAGTTTTCCTGGACCAAAAGCTATCTTTTGTAGCTCTTGATCTGTAAGAGTAATCTGTCCCTCTAATTAGCATCTCAGGAAGTATGTTTTACAAGTGTATATACTAAACATTACAAGAAACCAGAAGGGTATGTATCTTTCTCCTAGTAAAATAGCTAAAATATAAAATAACTAGAAGGCTTGGTTCTAGTTTTTAGACCTTTAAGAATCCACACTTGAATGAAAAATGTCCTTTCCGGTCTCTCTGCCTGGCCCGCTATCAGGTCAGCAGGGGTCTGACTGCTTGGGCTCCAGTGAGAACTGGAAGTTCCACTGATTGTCTATCTCTTGCTTCTTTAAAATTAACTCTATGCTACTTATTCCCAAATGTAATGGCAGCTTATAATGTTGACCATATTTTTATAGAAGTCAAAGCTTCGTTTAAGATTAACATTACATCTTCTCTAATCTAGTCCATAAGTCTGAATAAATCCTCTAAAAGACATCAATGTACTTATCAGGGTCGTCTAAGGCACATGAACTCTGAAAGTTCAAATTGCCTTTTCTTTTTTAAAGGGCATTGTCTTTGAAAGACTTGCACAGATTCAGCTAAGAATGGGTGTAGCTCTGTAGAGGCCTGGATTATAGCTGTTTTAGAAGTTCACACCCTCTAGACTAGAAAGGCAAATAGGGAAACCTTACTTTCAGTAATGGTGGGCGAGGCTGTGCTTACTGCTGCCTTGTCCTCAGGCTCCAAGATAGTGAGGCCTCAGGCACCTGAGCTGCCTGGTTCTCCTGTTGCTCACTTTAAAAACTTATATTAAATAACAATATCTTTTTTAATACCAACCAAATCTGAAGACATTTTTACCATTTTTTACATTATCTTTCTAGGTATAAAGTAGCATCATAATTAATACTTTCCTCTGCATTCCATTTGGATTAAACAGCTTTTTCAACATGTAAGAATCAAACATCTATCACTGCTTAATGAAGCATACTCTAAAGGAGTAAGAGACTAACCATGAGATCCCCATATCTGGAATACAATAAGCAACTTTAGGGCATTTCCTCTCCTTATTTCTAATTGATTCCCTCCCCCAAGGCATCCCTTGAGTAACCCTCTCCAGAGCAGGTGGCTGCTGCCTTTGGAGAGAAGGGAGACAAGGTCCCACCAGCCTATCCACCCTCAAACTGATGCAGATTCTTATCTCCTGAATGTCTCACAAACCCTTCACTTACTCTTACTAACCATTTCTAAGTTAACAGCTACAATAAATCCTGTGTTAGGAATTTGTACAGAGGGAGGCATAACCATGACATAAAATGTCAATTAGAAGCGATTAACTCTCAGGCTATAAAACACACTCCTAGAAACTGATAGAACAGTTGACTGGAAGATTTGACCCCGTGCACTGGGCCTCTCTCCAGACACCTGATTTCATCTGATCACCAAGGTAAATATTTTAGCAACTAAACAAGATTTATCTTTGAAGCACACAGGTGACGCTTATATTTATCATCTAGTAATCACATTTTACATGTTGTTAAAAACACTACACTTAAGTTAACAAAAACCTTATTCTTAGTTAACACGTATGGCACAGATATAAAACAATTTCCCCCAATAACCACCATTGTAAGCTTTCTCAACATAATTTCTGAGAGTGACTTATTCTACTGAAAAGCTCAGGTAAAGTCCCTAGTTTATTAGCAAAGAGAGAAAAAGTATAATAGTAAGTGGAGATCTTTCAGTGGTCAGGAGCCAATTTCCACCAAGGAACCTTCAAATTTGGCGCCTTCTCCCCTCAGACATTCTTGTTTTCTTTTGGCCCACACAACCAGAGATGTCTCGGGAAAGGAATCCAGCAGTTTCTCTGGTCAACATTCCAACAGCCATAGGCTTCAATGAGGATTCACCACAGAACCACTGGAGAATCCTGTCCTCTGCTTTAAAGAGTGGCAGCTGCTCTAAGAGCATTTACTAGCTGGCAGAGTAACCACTGTTTGTCCAAGTTCTATAAGGGATAGTTAAAAGCCTGAACAAGATTACTAGCTTTAAAGTCTACAACTTATCTCTTATGTACCTAAATGATAACCAGACGTAGGAGAAAAGATTGAATCCTCCCTCACACTAAACGTGTTTTGGTCCCATAATTGTGCTGCTTTTGGAGATCGCTCCTTCTGATGTCACTCAGAAGTGGGTTCTCTTCACTGTGTCTCAGGTTTAGCCTCCCGAAGGAGACCTGCCCAGAACACTAAGCTGGGACATGGCTGTTACATGTGTTCTCCTGGACGGGCATAGTCCTCTTTGTCTCATCTGACTCAGAGACGGGGTATGTGTCCTTTTTCTAAAATGACTTTCCTGTCTTCAGCATTAACAAATGCTCAATTTTCTAAGGGCTTCACTTAGCTAGAATAGTCAGAGATTTCCCTACTTTACATGCCTCTAAAAAGGAAAGTACAAAGAGGTGGGAAAATTAGGAGTGAAGTCAAAAGAAGGAAACCAAAGCAGAGCAGGCCTGACATTCCCTCTAGCACATAGAGGGGGATCAGAACCAGTCTATCCCAGTGAAACCTGTCCTCCAAGTCTTAAGAATGGTTGCCGACCTAATGTCATTTAACTGGCAAAGAGTCCTGTGTTTCATATACAGGCATGTATATTTCCTAAGTCTGAGCTATATTTAAAAGTCCCATTTTACCCTTTGCATGAAATCCACTAAGAGTTATTAACATCACTCTCTCTAGCACTATAGTCTAAATCCAAGCAAGGAATTCCAGTACATTTAGCATTTAGTTCAAATGCAACATATACAAGTACACAACAGTCATAAAATGTCCTATTAAAGAAATATCATAACCTTATAACATTTCCTTGTTAACTTAAATTTACCAACATTTGACCAACATTTTAGCAAAACCATGAGACAAATCATAAGCAATTGCAAGCAATTTTAAAAGTACTGTGAAACAAAACTATGTGAGGAAAAACATGAACAATTATAAGCAATGGGCAAAGACATATGAACATTTGAAGCATAAAAATTTGTTACCTAAGCAAATCTCAATTCAGAATTTATAAAAGAAAAGCGAACTCATACCCCTGTCCAGTGATCTCAGTGGATGACCTCCAAATGGTACAGGAAGCAAAACTCTCAACCTGACCTGCATGAGTTCATGTTCTCTAAAATCGAAGAATGAATTTTAGGAACAAATGGAGGTTGAGGAAAAAGCTTTATTGGATAGAAAAGCTTCTGTCAGAGAGGGACAGAAGGGGGGCCCAAGCGGGTTGCCCCAAGTTTTCATAATATATAATATAATATAAATGCTATGGAAATAGTTATTAGACTATTGCTTAAGGAATAATAACCAAGAATTATACCTTTTTTTTTTTTTTTTTTCATTTTATGTATTTGGTACAGGGTCTCACTATGCAGATCAGACTCATAGTGACTCCTCCTTTTCTCAGCCTCTCCAGCGCTGGGATCACAGGAGTGCTCCATCCCATCTGAACACATTTGCTGGCTCAGCATACCCCAGGGGCAGGGCCAGTGCAGCACGCAGGACCAGAGACTGAACTGCCAAGGCAGGTGCTCAGTCCATTGAGCTATCTCACCGGCCCAAGAATTATATCTGCACATGTTCACTGTGGACACAATTTATTTTTCTGAATATTTTTGTTCTATGGTGATTTAGAGCCACAAATATGAAACTACCAGATATGGAGGACTGACTTTATATGTCAGGGATGAGTGCTCCAAAGAAATTCAATAGGCTATTAAGACAAAGAGTGATAGAGCCAGCTAATATAGGCAGTAGGGAAGACCTCTCTGAGTGGGAGAGCTGACTGTGTTGGATTATGTTTATTTTGAGATGACCTTGTGATCTGAAAGGGCAGTATGGGGAAAGGCCCTGAGGCAGGAGCTGTGGGAGTGGCTGAATCCCAGGAAGGCCAGTGTGCCTCTTGGCAGAGTGAGGGGAGAGCCATAATAGGAGCAGAAGTCAGAGGACAGCCCCAAAAGATCAAAAGATTAGAAGCCTTAACGGGAGTAGAAGAAGGGTGGAGAATTTTATTCTGAGCAGATTTGAAGTCATTGGAAGGTACTCAGCAGAATGTGGCATGATCTAATATAGGTTGGAAAAATTTTCTCTGGCTCCATGGAGACTAGATAACATCACTCAAGGATTCAGAGAGCAAATTTCAATTGTCCAGACCAGAGATGGACTCCAATGGTAATGGTAGGAAGGCAGCCAAAGAGTCTGATATATTTTAATACAGAGCCAGTGAGATTTGCTGACAGATTAGGATATAGAGTACAAGAGAAAGGAGACTAAGTACTGCATGGCTTCTACCCCTAAGCAGTTTAGAACCATTGTGGGGATTATGAGGTGGAGAGCACTGAAGCACTCTCCATTGGAAAAGTTCTTCAGAGACGGAGATCAAAATTGCCTGATTGTGTTAATATGGAGAAGACTAGGCAGCCAATGGTGGAACGTCAAGAAAGCAGCCACCTGTAAGGGTCTGGAGTTACGGGCATGGTAGGTGTTCATCACACATTACTTCTGTGTTTTTTCATGCATTATTTCACATGTGAACATATATATATATATATTTGAGGGACAACACAAGGGGCACTGAACCCAGGACTTACATTCTAAGCTGACCTTTTATTTATTTATTTATTATGTGTTTGTTTATTTGTTTATTTAAAGACAGTCTCCCTAAGTTGCTGAGTCATCCAAACTGGGCTCAAACTTTCAGTCCTCCTACCTCAACTTCCCAGTACTCAGATAAGAGTGCAGGTTACCACATCCGGCTATGGCACATATATTTATTACAGTATGTAGAACAAGTATCCTCTCCAAAACATACCACCTTGTTTCACTACTAAATAAGACACCTCAGAAGGAAATATTAAGCATTTTCAATTATACTTATTAACATTTTTAAGATACTGCTTTCAGTAATATGTGATTTTTAGATCAGTGAAAATGACAGTGGACCTCTTCATTGTCTTTTTCAGATCATGATGTCTTCATAGTTTTATTAATTGATATCTCATAACACAGTTAGATAAGTCCATTATTAATGAGCATGCATTTGCATATGTACATCTACTTAGAAACTTTACTGAAAAATGAGAGCCTAGTGGACCAAAACTGCCACTAGAGCCGTAGTTCTTCTTCCCTTACATTTGCTTCTCATTATCATCCACCCACCATCTCTTTGCAGAGATTTTCATAGGCTACATGCTCATTTTGTGGTAAGTAGTTTAGATAAGACTAGATAACATCGTCTACAAATCCACCTTACCTGACAGAGGCAAACTCCATCTCTCACTCTCTGTGGTCTTCTCAGTAAAATTGGCTGCCCACAATGGATTAAGAACCTGAACCTCTTTCCTTGGGAAACTTTTACACCAAATATAAAAATTGAGAGAAATTCATTTAGAAATTAAGTAAACTTTATTTTACATTCTATCTAAAGATGAACATCTTGAGTTTTACTCAGCAGCAAATTAAACAATGCTCCCTTCTTAGAGAAAACCTAAGGAGAAAATAAAACGTTTTTATTATACCATAAGAGAAATGTAGGATATAAGAAATACAGATAGAAAAGAAAATCATTGCTTGGGATTACAGGCATGCGCCACCACGCCCGGCCTAAAAATTGTACTTTAAAAAGACTGCAGCCTCTGGAACCCACTCAAAGTTACCAAGGAGCAGCACTCCCCTGGTCAAATATAGGTTTCTTTCCTTCCAGATCCATCACACCCAAACTTCCTTAGGAGTACTTAAATGGACTTAATTAAGAAGGTAAAGGGTAGGAACTTGATCCTAAGATAAAGGAACAGACCAAAAGAGTACAAAGAATGTTTAAATTGTCTATCTTGAAAAAAAATTAAGGGGGCCAGATGGCTCAGTGGAATAAGCACTTCCCTGGCAAGCACAGGGCCTGAGTTCAAATCCCTGGTTCTGCCAAAAGAAAAAAAAAAAAAAAATAGGCCACAGCTATAAAATTGATTAATATGAAAGCTTTTTTATTTTATTTTTATTATTATTTTTGATTTAGTGGAACTGGGGGTTGAATTCAGGCCCTTGCACTTCCCAGGGAAGCACTTATTCCACTGAGCCATCTCCTTGGCCCCAGTAGGAGAGCTTTGATGAGCATCCTGGGACGGGAGAGACTTTACACGCTGCACTGCCCTCACTGTCATAGGAGCAGAGCTGAGTCCTGGGGAAACTTGGAAGCTTTGAAAATGACAAAATGAAGTAACAAATTGCAATCTCAGACCTTCATCCCACCCCGAACAAGTTCAGAACAGTCCTACATGGAAGTCACACACCTGAAATTTCTGAAATGATAGCAACTGAAGTAAAGAAACAACCACAGCAAGCTATAGAATAAATCGGATCAGAAAACATCTTGCAAGTAAATAAAGAAAGGACAACCACAATGAAAGAATTTATCAGCATATCAAAAGAAGATATTTTTAAAAAGGAGCACAGAAAAATGATGGGAAACTTGAAAGAACAACATAGGAAAGAACTAAATGCACGAAACAGATTCAGAGACATATCCAAGAAATTAAAAATTCCACTGAAATCTGGCAAAACCACTTAATCAAAACTGAAGATAGACTTTCAGACCTTGAACGCAGTACTTCAGCTAGCAATCACAAAAGGAAAGATCTTTTTAAAATAATAAGGAAAAAAAAGAAGTTGAAAAAAAAAAGGTCAGCCAGATAGCTCAGGAGACTAAAGCGCCTGCTGAGGCAGAGTGCAGGGGCTGGGAGTTCAATCCCTGGGCCTGCCAAGCTGGCCCCACTCCCAGGGCGCACTGAGACAGCGATTGAGACTGGACATGGTGGCATATGGTGGCCTGTAATCCCAGCACTTGGGAGGCTGAAAACAGGAGGATCACTATGAGCCCAATCTACACAGTGAGACCCTGTGGACCCTGCAAACCCTGTACTAAATACATAAAAAAAAGAAGTTAAAAAAAGGGAACCAGGAAATAATAATTCAACAGGAATGACATAAAAATACTATTTGCACAAGTAATAGCAGAAAATTTTCCAAGCATGGGAAAAGAATCTGATAGAACTCTAAGAAGCCATAACCAAAATCTACAGACAGTTAATGATCAAGATCCAAGGAATTCAGCAAAAGAACAGAATATTAATACCTGTTAGAGAAAAGAAACAGATCACATATAATCGAAAGCCCATCAGAATCATGGCAGATTTCTCAGCACAAAGCTTGAAGTCAAGAAAAGTCTGGTGCCGGGGAGATAGCTCAGTGGCCCAAGTGCCTGCCTGGCAAGCACAAGGTCTCAAATTCTATCTCTAGTATATTCCCCCAAAAAACTTCCAATCCAGATTGATGTACCCTGAAAAATTACCTTTCAAAAATTAATGGAGGAATAAGTTACTTCAATGACAAAGAATATCTGAAGAAATTCATGACCACCAAACAAACCCTACAAAGAGTACTGGAAGATATTCTAGAAAAAAAAAAAAAAAAAAATGATCACAATTCCGAGAACAATCCTGGAAAGAAATCACCAAACAGAGCAAGTAAGTGAACAGAGGAGGAAAGTTGGGAACCAACAATGGGAAAATAACATGACAAACATAAGCCAATATGTCAGTAACAACCATTAATGTAAATGGCCTCAATTCATCAATCAAAAGAAATAGACTGGCAGTGTGGATTAAGAAATAAAATCCAACAACATGCTGTATACAAAAAACACATGTAACTCAAAAGGAAATTTATTGACTCAAAGTCAAAGGATGGAAAACAATACCCCATGTGACAAGAACCCATAAAAGCATAGGGATAGCTATTTGGTTGTTGATGATGAGAAGTTCAAACCAAAAATAATAAAAAGAGACAAAGAAGGTCACTATGTACTTGTTAGGGGAAAACTGTAAGAGGAAGAGGCAATAATCATAGATGTATATGCACCCCATGTAAGACCACCCAACTATATAAGATACATTTTAACAGATGTGGAAAATCAAATAAGCAATAACACAATAGTAATAGGGAACTTTAACACCCCATTGCCACAAAGAGATAGATCAACTAGACAAAAAAATTACAAGAGAACAGAACTAAAGCAAACTTGTAAACAAATGATCTTAATAGATGTACAGAGTGTTCCACACAACGTCAGAATATACATACTTCTCAGGTAAACATAGGATTTTTTAAAAATAGGCCCTATACTAGCACATAGAACATGCTCAAGTAAATGTAAAGGAACTGAAATTATCCAAGGTATATTATTGGACCATAGTGCCATGAAACTGGCCACTCTTTTTTGTTGTACCAGGAATTGAACTCATCATACTATACTTGCCAGGCAGGCACTTGGCTGCTAAGCAGTTTCACCATCCCAGTGCAAGAGAAACAACAAAATCTCGGGTAGGGAAAATGGCTCAGTAGAATAGGCACTTGCCTGGCAAGTACAAGGGCCTGAGTTCAATCCCTGTTTCTACCAGAAAAAAAAAAAAGAAAAGAAAAGAAAAAAGGAAATTGCAAAACCTCCATAAACATATGGAAATGAAAATCTCCTAAAAACCAGTGGGTCACAGATGAAATTAAAGAATATTTGCAATCAAATGAAACAATATTTGCAATCAAACAAAAATGCAGATACAACCTACTAGAACCCGTGGGACACAATAAAAGCAGTCTTCATAGGGAAATTCTTATGAGTATAGTCTCTAATTGTATCCATTTACCTCCAAAACTCTCAAGTTCATCTTCCTTCACAGTTTAGCAATACTCCATTGTGTAAAAATATCACATGTTTTTATACATTCCTCAGTTGATGGGCATTTGGGTTGTTTCCAAATTGTGCTGCTATAAACATATTGCTGCTGTATTACATTTTCAGTTCTTCTAGGAAAATAACCAGGAGTGGAATAGCCAGGTTGAATGGAACTTCCAGTTCAAGCTTTTTGAGGGGTTTCCACACTGATTTCCATAGTGGTTTTACCAGTCTGTAGGTGGAATCTCAGTGTTTTTTAATTTGCATTTCTGGAATGACCAACGATGTTGAACATTTTTTCGTATATTTATTTGCCATTTTTATTTCTTCTTCTGAGAATTGTATATTTATCTCAAATGCCAATTTTTGGATTGGGTCTTTGAATTTAGGGGCCTGCTTTTTTTTCATTCTTTATAAGATCTAGGTAGAAGTCCCTTGTCTGAGAGACAGTTGGCTAAATTCTTTTCCCAATTCATGTGTTTTCTTTTTACTCTGTTGATGATTTATTTTGATTGCAGGAACTTTTTAAAAAGATGAGATCTCATTTGTTGATTCTTTGAAGTATTTCTCATGCAGTTTGATTTTTGTTCATGAACTCTTTACCTGCCCCATGTCTTCAAGATCTCTACCTACTTTCTCCTTGAGTAGATTTAATGTTTCTGTTTTAATATTTAAATCTTTGATCCATTTTGATTTTAGTTTAGTGTATGGTGATTGAAATGAGTCTAATTTTAGTCTTTGGCATGTGGAGAGCCAGTTTTTCTCACGCCATTCATTAAAGAGGCTGTCTTTCTTTCAGTGAACATGTTTAGCCACTTTTTTAAAGATAAAGTGGCTGAGTACATTTGTAGTTGTGCCAGTATCTTCTAATCTGTTCCATTGATCCTCAGGTCTCTTTTTCTTTTTTCCAGCATCATGCTGATTTTATCACAGTATCTTTGTAGTATAATTTCAGGTTAGGGATTGTGATTCTTCCTGCCTTTCCTGTGTTGCCTAGGATTTCTTTTGCTATTTTAGATCTCTTCTGGTTCCAGATGAATTTTAGGAATGTTTTCAGTAGATCTGTGAAGTATATTAATTGTATTTTAATTGGGATTGCATTGCATCTGCATAACAATTTTGGGAGCATAGCAATTTTCACCACGTTGGTTCTTTCTATCCAAAAATACCTCTCCATTTTCTGAAATCCCCTTTGATCTCTTCTTTCAGGGTACTATAATTTTCACTTTAGAGATTTTTACTTCTGTTGTTAGATTGATTCCTAAGTATTTCATTTTTTTGGATGTTATTGTGAAAGGAATGTATGGTTTCCCTAATTTCTCTCTCAGTGTGTTCATTATTTGTGTATAGAAATGCTTTGATTTTTGAGTGTTGACCTTGTATCCTGCTATGCTATGGAATTTGGTTATTAAATCTACAAGTCTCTTAGTGGAGGTTTTGGGTTCTTCTTTGTAAAGTATCATGTCATTTATGAATAATGATAATTTCACTTCTTCCTTTCCAAACATTATTCCTTCTATTTCTCTCTCTTGTCTAATTGCTCTAACTAATGTTTCCAGAACTATACTGAATACTTGTGTCAGCGGACACCCTTGTCTTGTTCCTGATTTTAAAGTAAAGGTTGAGCCAGTGAGATAGCTCAGCAGATTAAAGCACCTGCTTAGGCAGACACAGAGGCTTGGGGTTCAATCCCCAGGCCTGCCATGCCAGCCCTGCCCCTGCTTAGACTGTGATTGAGACTGGGCATGGTGGTGTGCGCCCATAGTTCCAGTGCTTGGAAGGCTGTAAATAGGAGGATCACTACTAATGTAATCTACATAGTGAGACCCTGTAGACCCTGTACTAAATACATAAAAAAAAAAAAAACTTTAAAAAAAACTTCTAGATTTTGTTCATTTAGTATGATATTGGCTGTTGGTTTGTCATGCATGGCTTTTATCAGATTGAGGTAAAGACCAGCTGTTCTGATTTTCTGTAGGGTTTTTATCATGAATAAAAAGCTTTTGAACTTTGTCAAAAGCTTCCTGTGCTTCTATTGAGATGATCGTGTAATTTCTGTCTTTGGCTATATTGAAAACAACCAGCACAATTCTTAAGTGAGCAGAATAGACTACATCAAGAACTACTAGCAGCGTATTTCCTAGAATATGTAAATTCCTTAGAGCCACCTCACCCCTAATTCAGAGGTGACATGTCAGAGGAGGAGCCTAAGGAAGAATCTGTTTTCTTTATAAAAACTCTCTTAAATAATTCCAATGGGCAGCTAAGATTGGAGTCTCTAATTTTATAAGACATGTAAGTGACTTTGAAGACTTCAAAGCATATCACATAACCTCTTCTAAAGCGCAACAAGACCATTCCGGAGTCTTCTAGATGTGATCACATTTCATACTATTATACTGTCCTGTCTTGGCAACACTTAGCAAAGAAAGAATTGAGTTACTCCCTAACCTAAAGTACTCAGCCTCAGGAAAGTTGAGCCTAAGGATCAATTTCACACACTGAACATAATTGTCCTTTACCCCCTCAGTAGAAAATATAAGTAGTAACTCCAAAAAAAAGATATGTTTCCTTGAAAGCTCTTCATATAAAGCTAGCCCTTCAGCCTTAAGTGGCAGCAGCTCAAATGGTTAAAGGGGACTGTATTTCCACGAGGACCATTCACTGGTAAGGCATGTCATTCAAAAGTTTCACTGAAAGATCATTCTTTCCATTATAATCAGTGAAGTGAAGCCAAGAAATAAAAAACTGGCAACCTGAGCTCTAAGAGAATCCTGGCTTCAGAAATGCCTATTAAGACTGTGTTGGATTGTGGTGTCGAGTTCAAGCACCTAAGGTAGTTGAATGTCAACGGAGTGCCCACTTTTGACAGGTATAGACAAAGGAAGGGTTGTAGAAAGAAAAAATCATCCTGTGTGTGTATAGACAGTACAGTTGGGTTAGATAACGCGGTGCTTCTACATAATTCTATGAGAGGCAAGATCAGCACTATTGGT